>PVKH010007266.1:0-20345 GCA_004027955.1 Chaetophractus vellerosus | reverse complement strand
GGGGATCTCATTTATGAGCCTATATCTTGGCAACTTCAAACACGTAGTGACGTCAAATCTTACGTAGGGACTAGGCTTTGAAATCAGGGTGTAAGTGCACAGTCAGGATTACTTCTGAACACTTTCTAACTCACCCATAAAGGGCAGTTGGCAGGCACACCCTCTATCAGCAAGTCTAGTGCAGCAGGACTCAGGGAGCCTCGCCAGGAGGGGGTGGGGGGCTCATACTGAATGCACAGGGTGTTAATTTGTCCCTGGAATCTGACTCAGTGAGGCAAGAAGTTCACACTGGGAGGAGCCTGTGGTAGCCACGGTGTCTGCAGAGGTAGCAGATCCACATCTATCTCATAATAAGTACACACTGGAATAGAATGTAAAGTTTCATTGCACCTCTCTCTGCCAGGCACATGTAGTAGGATTGTGTAAATTAAGTGTTCCTATGGTGTAATCCTCGAAATTTCCATTTCCGCAACTATCAGAGGATAAAATAGACAGGAACCCTGAGAATTTCTTTCACATGCATATTTGGATGTGACAGGAGTCTCTGCTGCTCAGCACATTAACTGGAAGCAGTGGCCAAGTTCATAAAACAATAGCCTCAAGAGCTATAAATAACTTAGGGATGTTTTTAAAGCACAAAAGCAATACCTGAGCTTTAAGAGCTTTACAATGCAAGCTTTCAAAAAAGAGCAAGTGTCCTTGCAGCCCCCCAGTCCCCTGTGCAGACAGTCACTCTAACACCTTTCCCCAGGCCCTGTGCTTGCTGCCCAGAGCTCACACTACCCCCTCCCCACAGCTGCTGGCTTAGCAGATGCCACCCTGTCCTTCAGGTCTCATCCTGCAGCCCTGCAAGGACAGGTGTCCCTTCGGTTGTATCCAGAAATATATATGCAGTGCTTGGTTCTCACTGTGCTTGGCACAGTAGTAGATTCTTAGTAAGGTTTGTTGAATGAATGAATACATTTTTAAAAGTAAATGATGCTGATTAGAGCATATTACTTGATAAGTTGTTTTGTTGTTGTTGTTGTTGTCATAATTTGCTTTTTCCCTCTTCTCAACAATACAGCCTACATATGGACACCTCGTTTCGGAATACGACATGCTTCTTTCATTCATTTTAATCACTGCAGTACATTTAATAGCACGGACATTCCATTATTTATTTATTTATTCTTTCCAATGTCTTGTTATTAAAACACTGCTGCCGTAAACATACTTCTGTGTCTGGGTTCATAATTCTGTAGCTTGGAGAGGTGGTAGAGCATAAATGCTAAGGATCTGGGACCAAGCTGCTGTGTTCAAATTTTCATTCTCCACTTTCAAGTTACCCTTACTCTGTGCCTCAGTTTCCTCATTTGTAAAAAAAAGAAAAAAATAATTATACACATATCATGGGACTATTCTGAAGACTGAACGAGTTCATGTTGTGAAGTGCATTGCAACGATGCTTGAGAAATACCTAGAAATGTAATCGCTGGATATTGTGAGCAGACACTAGATCAAGAGCTGTCAGCTGCTTCTGCTAAATATCCGCAGCCTCTAGGGTGAGAAGTGGTGAGGGTGAGAGCTTTTCTTCCTACTCCCTCTACCTTGCTGCCAAGCTGAGTGGTCTGTTATAGGGAAAGCAGCTCCTGGATCTAGTGCCAATAGGCACAAAGCCAGGTAAACAACCCAGTCCCTTAAACTCCACTCTATCCTTTTAGGCCCTGAAAATTCAATCAACTTGATGAGAGCTCCACTCCAAGGCAAGTGCGACTATAATCTGCCAACAGGATCGGTTACCTTTTTGTGGGATCAGGGGCAGGATCTGCAGTTAAATGGTAAGACAAGGGCTCTAGTCAGGCTGCTGGGCTCACTGCACCGCAGGCAAGGGTGCCCCGGCAACTTTTCTAATTAGCCACAGATCAAACCATTTGCCAAGGAAATATTATTTCTAATATCTCTCATGCTATGTAATTGACACCCCTTCTGTTGCAGATTTAGATAGGGATATTTGAAGCTGTGCTCTAACTACCCCTGGAGGATGGACGCAGGTTGGGTATTTCATTGTTGACTTAGCACCACTAAGATGTAGATTAAAGCTAATGTATACTCCCGTAAAGTGATGGTTAATTTCATGTGTCTGCTTGTCGATGTTATGGTGTCCAGCTGTTTGGTCAGGCAAGCTCTAGCCTGATTGTTACCGTGAGGGCATTTCATAAATGGATTTACTTCGATAGTCAGTTGATTACATCTGCAATCAACAAAGATTGCCCTCAGCAATGAAGGGATTCCAATCAGTTGGAGGTCTTAAAGCCAGAACTGAGAATTTCAGAAGTTAGAAAGAAAAATTTCTATGTCTACTTCAGCCAGTCAACTCCTAGGGAATTCAATTTCACCTTTATTGGAGTTTCCAATTTGCCCTACAGAATTTGGAGTTGCCAATCCCGATGGTGGCATGAGCCATTTTCTATAATAAATCTCGGTTCTGTTTCTAATACACATTGTCTATACTTTTAAATTTAAAGTAAATTATAGATGCTACGACACTGGATTAAAAAGTACAGTTTGGGGGCCGGCTCGATAGCCCAGTGGATAGGGCGCCGGCATACCACATGGGAGGCCCTGGGTTCGATTCCCGGGGACCTCTCCTGGTGGGCAGACCGCCTTGAGAATGGCAAGCCGCCATGGGCGGGCCGGAGCCGCCGTGGGCAGGGCAAGAAGCTGCCACGGACATGGCAAGAGCCGCCACGGGCAGGGCAGGTCGCCCGCGGATGGAGTGCAGCCAGCCACCCACGAACTGAAAGCCGGCCGTGATCGGACGCAGAGACCGCCCACAAGCGGGGAAAGCCGCGCCTGCGCAGTGACCACTCTCGGCGCGTTGCCGCAGCGGGAGGAAGGGGAGATATGTAATAAAATAAATAAATCTTTAAAAAAAAAAAAGTACACTTTGTTTGACACATATGGTGCTTACTATGCCCCAGCTACTGTTTTAAATATTTTACTAGTGTTGACTCATTTAATCCTCATAGCAACCCAATGAAGTAGGTGCTATTATTACCTCCATTTGATGGAAGAGGAAACTGAGGCACAGAGAGGTTAAATTACTTCCCCAAAGTTATACAGATGGTAAGATAGTCTGGGATTCAAACTGGATAATGCGACTCTAGATCAGGGGTTCTTAACCTTTTTTCTTCCACGGACCCCTTTGCCAGTCAGGTGAAAATCAGGGACCCCTTACTAAGTCCACGCTATACTGTGTATTATTTAATAAACATACCCCACCCACACCAACACATCCCCACAAGAATAGTGTTTTTTTGAATTTCAGTTCAAGCTCACGGACCCCTGGTTAAGAACCCCTGCTCTAGATGGAGTCTGTGCTCTAGGCCGCCTCTCCCCACACCTTCGACCTTTTGTGGGATGGTTGCTTTTCTCATAGAACCTTTTCTGAAGCATGAGATCAAGAGATCAACCCACCTGTAAGCCTGAGCCCAACTGCTCATAACACACTCATCTCCATAAAACCACACGACGATGTACACACACTCAGCAGCCAAATCAGACTTAGAAAACAAGCCATTCTGTAAAAGTCACCATAACTGAGAAGAGTGTAATTCTGCTAAAAACAAAACACACCCTCCCCCCCCCCATTTTCAGTTTACATTACTAATTGGAACCTTTAATTTGAATTCTATCTTTCTCAAGAAAATTGGATGGGGCCTTGTGCTTTCTATTTGCATGACAAAGAATCATTACAGTAATTATTTTCTGCAAGAAAGGAATCATTTTACCGTGTAGGCCCACACCTTAGATCAGTGTTTAAATAGAATGCATTGCAGTATTGCTTTGTGAAACACTGCCTACAGATTTGCCGTATAAACTGTGAGAGGATTTTTATTTCTCAATAATCACAAAAAGTGCTGTGGTCAAAAAAGCTAGCTCTAGACAGCAGAGACTGTAATTTACAAAACAGCAGCAGAGTTTTGTTTTTTTTTAAACAAATCAGTTTTATTGATACATATTAATAAAGCCTACAATTCATCCGAAGTGTACAATCAATGGTATTTGGTATAATCACATACTTGTGCGTTTATCACGTCAATCATTACTAGAACATTTTCATTATTTCAATAATAAAAATAAACAGAAAAACAGACAAGCAAGAAAATTCCTCACCTTTCAATCTCTCTTTGTTTCCGCTGCTGTACCAGCAGCAGTTTTTACAGTTTCAAAAAATGCAATGTCTAATCGCCACTGGGTATATGATTCCATTCATATAGTATTTTATGGTTTGCAGAGTGCTTTTCCGACATGTTATTGACCTAACAGCAACTCTGCAAGAAAGACATGCTCACCTCCATAAACACACACAGGTAACAAAAACCAGGAGCAGACAGGTGGAGTGGCTTACCCCTAGCTTCTTGGTTGGGCTGCGGTGGAGCAGACCCTGGAATCCACCTTTCTAACTGCAGCTCAAGCTGTCCCAGGCATCCCACAGCTGCGGGCTGAGTCACACAAATGCCTCACTGGTCTAGAATTAGAGGAGTCTCATTCAGCTTTTAGCACCACTTGGTGGAGGCGACTTCCTCTCCCACTGGTTGTTTCCAAGACAACTTGTAGCTCGGCACGCAGGTGTAGCTCAGCATTGTCATCGAACTTGCCCTTGGTTGCCTGTGGCCCATGGATGGATCTGCTCACCCTCCCTATTCAATTAGACCAGGGGCTCCTCACCTTGGCTGCACATTAATTCAAGAATAAAAATCCTGAAGTCCAGACCACACTCCAGACCAATTGCAGCATACTCTTTGTCGGGTATTTTAAAAACTCCCCAGACCTGGGAATCATCCTGAATGACATTGCAACAACAGATACAGGCCATTATATATCTTCCCATAACCTACAGAATTGTATGGGAGAGAGTGTAAACTACAATGTAAACTATAATCCATGCTCAGTGACAATGCCCCAAAATGCGTTTATCAATTGCACTGAATGTACCACACAAATGAAGGATGTTGTTTATGTGGGAAAATGTGGGATGTATGGGGAGCGGCATATGGGAATCCCTATATTTTTTATGCAACATTTATGTAATCTAAGTATCTTTTAAAAAAATAAATATATATATATTAAAAAAAAACTCCCCAGTGATTCTAATGTGCAGCTGAGGTCGAGAACCAGAAAATTAGAGAAATATGCTGAATCTCATCTGGTCTAAACCTTTAACTCTTTTTTTAGATGGAGCTACTCTTGATTTGAACGTAACAAAATGCATTGATGATATACCTGGTCTACAAATGGTAATGGATCATTACCATTGTCAAAATAAAGCTCAATTTATAGAGCAACCCTGCTCAGCATTGAACTTTGCTAGTATTATCTAATTTAAACTTCCCTTGAGGTGGTTATCGTCTCTAGTTCAGAAGTGTGGGACCTGAGGCATTTGGACTTAGTGACTGGTCAGGATCACAAAGACACCAAGTGGTGGAACAGGGGTTCAAATCCAAGTAGCCTTGGCCCCCAAACCCAACACACTTAACTTCTGAGCAGCACTGTCTCCCATGTGAGTTATTGATTTCACGGACTGCTTCTATGTTTGCTTGTTGACATTTGGCTATGACTTTATGCCTCCTCAAATCAGTGGTGGCTCCTGAGACTGGCTTAGATTTTCCTTTTTGTGCTTTTAATGACCTGTGATTCTCACCAGCTTAGCAGGTAAGGGGAGAGGCTGTGTTCTGTTTACCACTATATCTTCAATGCCCAGAACAGTGCCTCATATAGAGCCTGACATGCTATTTACTGTTAGAATGTGTGACACTCTGAGCCACATGGCCTAATTTGCAGTCATATTCCTAGGTATGTATAAATACTTCAAGAAACCAATGCTCTGGTGTTCAGCTAAATTCCATATAGAATTGAGGGCCCTTGAGCTGAAAGATACCTTAAAGAAGGATGTAATGACCCCAGCGTGGTCCCATTTGCAATTCAAAAATTGGGCCCTCCTGCACTTCCCTCTTCCTCCTTTTCAGAAAACAAATCGGCACACTGTGCAGTGAAAAAGGAAATGAAACTATGCTTATCCTCAGGCTCCAGCAAACCCGCAAAAGTCAGCTCCCTCATTGAAGTGTCATGCCAAAATTTAGTTACGGATTTTCGAAAATGTAAATAAAGTCCATTTATAATGTTTCTTTTAGAATGTATCTAACAAATATGAACTGCTCCAACTCTAGCACCAATCCTGCACAAAATCGCTGAAGTCCCACCTGCTCTAGACAGGAAGGCCAGTGTCTCCCTCCTGAGGCATACCCTCCCCGTTTGTCCCCACCCTAGGAGAGGCAGCCAACGACAGTATTGGTCCAGGGCTGTCTTTACTTCTCTTGGCCACACGGTGTCACTGTTGCAGACCAGTTGGGCCATCTTAAATGGCTTTCTGGGCTGTGAGGAGCCCTCCAGATGCCAGTACCTGCGGGGGGCTCCAGGATACATTCAAGCAGGACAATGTCCTCCCTCAGCAGTCAGCTCTGCCACGTGCCCCTACATAGCAGCCCTTTAAACCCAGCTCTCTCAGTTCAGACACACCTGGAGCTGGGCTCTTTTTGAACACAAAACTCCACCCACTACTTTTTCTCCAGCCATCACCAAAGGGTGGAGGGACAGCATTATTTCCAACTCCTCCCCATCCCCAAAATAAAGGACCCCTCTTTATCACCTATCCCTAAACAATATGGCCTCCTTACCCTTGACCACTTCAAATGATATGTACCCTCTTAGGAGAAAGCTCACTCCCTCTGCTCCACCACCTCCCAGTCCACAAAGTTATTTATTTCAATTATTTTCACCAAGTTATGGTTTATCCTGGACTATAAGGAAAAGTACAATGCACTTCTCTCACTAAATAAGTAAAAAATACAAGGGAGCGGAAACTTTTTTTATAGGGCTAAGATAATATCAAATATTTTTTCACTCTATCATTTTTGTTTTTCAATGAAGTTATAGATCTGTAATACAATATGTTCCGGATAATTAAATATACCCCTCTCACCCCAGGAGTGTACCTTCCCACCCTGGGGGGATATTTTATCCTTCCATGTCTCTCCACTCCCAGCCCTGCCCATATTTGCGCTGTACTCTGCTTAAATGTTCTCTGGTCTAGTGCCATGTTTACTGAGAAGAGTTAACTTGACCAAGTCAAGGGGAAAGCTGGGACTGAGGGCCCTGACCCCAAGTCCAGTGCTCTTCTGTGACTCAATACTGCATCTCCATCTCCAGAGACAGTTCCAGACTGGGGGGGCAAGGAGTTACCCAGAGACAGGAGCTGGGAATGAATCAGGGTGGTCAAGGCAGGCCTGTCAGTATCTGCTCTGGTTTTCTGAGTTTCACCACTGCACACATGTGCCTTGGAACAAGGACTGCCAAGTTCAAACTGCAGCTGGTCTGCAGAGCCATATTACTCTGCTCCCAACTTGCAATGTTGTCTCTCCCAGGGACAAAGTGCCTTCATACGGGGTTTCCACAACATCTGCTTATAATCATCACATATTATTTTTGCCCACCTGGAATCCCTTTCTTCTTTCCTTTGGGGAAATACCCTCTAACATTCATATAACCTTGGTGTGTCTGCCAATCATGGTGACCTGCCCTAGTCACCACCAGTGACCCACTGGGATAGGCACATGGCCCGTGCCCAGAAGGCCAAAATATCCCAACTCTGGGGCCACAACAATTTGGGCTTGTGACCCAAGTAGGGCAATTAGGGTCCATCCTGGAATTTTACTTATGGACACTCTTCTCTTTCCTCTGGGGTCAACTAGCTGAGAAGATAAATGATGTAAGCCAGGTATTGTTTGAAACAATGTACTATGCCCCCCGCCCCCTGCCACAGAGAGGCCAGTACAGGAGATGTGCAGGCAGGAGATGGAGGAAAGAAAGTGAGAAGGAGAACAAAGGTGAGTAGACAACATTGCTTGAGGTCTAGAGTCCCTGGAACTTCTCAGTGGGGTTGGAATTGAGTTTCTATCACATTATCTGAGAAAATTCTTACTGACATACTACTCCCCTCAGGCCTTTCACTCTATCACGATATTCCTATGCTGGGGCCCAACTGTTAAAGACTCTTTATGCAGAGAACTACATGGCTACTCTGTGCTGGGGGCAGAGGTGGGAGTGTGCTAAACCACTAGCTATCATATTTGCAGGGTTTGCCTTCTGGAGACCATGCTGGGCACATAGTAGGTGCTGCCACTTGCCTTCAGATGGGTAACCCCCATCCCAGAAAGCTCTTTGTGCCTTTTCCTACATAACCCACATCTCCCTCCCTCTGCCCTAAGAGTAACCACTATCCTGACTTTTTTGGAATTGTGTTCTTACTTTTCTTTATAGCTCTATCATCCAAGTGCATCCACAAACACTATGGTAGGGTTACTTGTGTGTGTGTGTGTGTGTTTGTATATGTCTTACTCCCAAGGAGTGAATTTTACAGTGGGCAGTGTGCATCCAACTTAAGCAGAGGGTTTGTTAAAACACAGATTGCTTGCTGGACCCCACCCCCAGAGGTTCTGATTCAGTAAGTCTGGTGTGAGGACTGAGAATTTGCATTTTTAACAAGTTCCCAAGTGATGCTGATACTACTGGACCAGGAGCACATTCTGAGAACCACTGACTTAAGGTATGGGGGACTATATTCAGGGCTGCCCTAAATTCATCTTTAAAATAACCAGGCTTTTTATTTCAAATAATGCTTTGGAAATCAGGATTAGATGGCTCTGGAATTTAAAACTGCATCTGCTTATTCCCCTCTTACACTGGCAAATGATGGTTTGTTCAGCCAGTCCTTTTGTGCCCAACCAAAAGAGACTAGGTCTGAGATCCTGTGAGCTCTTGCTAGATTTAAACCTCCCATTTGGTGCCAAATTGCTGCTTTACAAAGGTCAGAACCACTAAGGTGGATGAGTTCTTGTGAGTGACTCTCTTCCAATGTTTGGATGCATTTATTTCAAACTAGAGATCAGTGAAATCATGAGATTCTCCAAAATCTCTGCATCCAGGGCTAGCCATACCAAATGGTCAAACTCAAAATATTCTCTTCAATATCCTCCCACCTTCTTGCTATTTGGCATTCCAGCTATTCTGCTGCACAGACTGAAGCTGATAAGTTTGATGATGGTACAAACTCAAGGGTAGACTCAATTTTTTCCCAATAACTTTCCTATGAGGTGAATAGGAAAGTGCTATTGCAGGGGAAAGATCTGTATTAGTCAGCCAAAGAGGTGCTGATGCAAAATACCAGAAATCTGTTGGCTTTTATTATAAAGGGTATTTATTTGGGGTAGAAGCTTACAGCTACCAGGCTATAAAGCATAAGTTACTTCCCTCACCAAAGTCTGTTGCCATGTATTGGAGCAAGATGGCTGCTGACTTCTGCCAAGAGTTTAGGCTTCTTGGGCTCCTCTCTTCCTGGGGCTCTGTTTCTCTCCGGGCTCAGCTGCTGTGCCCTCTCCACAAAGCCAGCTGTAGACTTTCAGGTGAACGGCTCTGTTTCTCTCCCTGGGGCTTCTGCCACATCGAAGGAGCCGTCTCTATTCCTCTGTGTTCTTTTCCTGTGTGTTCACTTCCCAGCCTCCAGCTCAAAACTCAGCATCAAGACTCCAACTCTGGTATGGTTTTATCTGTCAGTCCCCGCCAACCAAGGGGGTGGAGACTCAATGTTCTACTGACATGGCCCAATCAAAGCCTTAATCATTATTAAATCAAGTAAAAATCTCTGAATCCAATATAATTTAATATGCTCAGACCAGTTCACAAACAGAATCCAATATCTATCTTTGGAGTTCGTAAACAATATCAATCTGTTACAGATACTCACATTTATTTCTTACTTTCTTTTCATTGTGTTGCATGGTATGGTAACTGGTCCCCAAGATAACCCCCAATGGTCTCTGTTTCTGTGAAACCCATCCCGTCTTGTACCACGGTTGGTCTGTGAGTTTAATAGAATAAGATAGAAGTGATAGCATTCCAAATTAGGTATAAAAGATTGTGGTTTTCACCTTGGACTCTCTCTCTGTTTCTCTCGTGAGAAGCCCTGTGGAGAGTCCACACGGCAAGGAACTGAAGTGATCCTGGAAGTGGATTGGCCCATCCCCGGCCCCAGCCCATCCTCAGTTGACAGCAGCCCAAGCCGACAACTTGACTGCAGCCTCGTGGGAGACCCCCACCCAGGCCCTGAGTTCAGCTGCGCCCAGAATCCTGGCTCAGAGAAACTGTAAGAAAATAAATGTTCATTGCTATGGTTTGGGGTAATTTGTTACGCAGATAATAAACACAGGTGCTTTTCCATTGTTACTCCCATTTAAGCCTCAGGTACTCCAGTGGGGTAGTTATTTCAATGAAGCTCTAAGATGCCATCAATTTCAAGGAGCCCGGTTTATTCTATGAATCATTAAGAATGAAAAAAGTGCTGCTAATTAAACTGTGACATGCTTTCAGTTGTGAGATGCACTCCAATTTCAGGGAAGTTAAAGTGTGAAAAAAATATACATCATAACATTGAAGAAACGTAGTATCTGATCTGCATTTTAGAGCAGGGATTTCTTCTTAACCATTGGGGAAGTGAAAACTATCTTTTTCATCCATATTATTCGGTTTGGCACAGAGTAGCCACTCTGTATGTCTGTTGAGAGGTTTTGTTTTGAATGGAGAGGTTTAATATCTGGAGCAATATAACATGATTTCTAGGGCAAACCTGTACTCAGCATGAATCTTGTTCTTAATAATAGATCATTATGGAAAATTCTTTTAAAGGCATATGATCTCCCAATTCTCGTGTGAGTCAAAGGAATCCCACTTTCTAAATCCAGCATGACCTCCACATCTCCCCTTTCCTAAGGGCGATTGGACTGCACATGAGGTCCTTTAAAATCAGTCGGAGGCGCCTCCCACCACCCAAGAAGAGCTGACGTTGAGCGTCTAGTCTAAGCCAGTATTCTCACATACATTACCTCTGCCGGGCATACCCATTCCCACTGCGAATATGAGGAAATGGAAGCTGAATGATACTAAGGAACTTGCTCAAGGTAACAAGACCTTATGACTAGAGGTCTACCAGGCTGTTCTGACCCCTCCCCGTTACCATGCCTTCTTAAAGGAAGGTGATGTGGCTTCTCTCCTGACCTTAAATAATATCTACAGCAAAGCTAAAAGGCAGCCGATTCCTGGGAGAATCTCTGAATATGCCTTTTACAGAAACTACATGCTATCTTTCATCTTGGGAGCACAAAGTGTTTCATAAACATTTATCTCATTAGTCCTCATAGCACCATATATTTTCAAACAAATGAGTTAATGTTTGCAGAAAGTCCTGAGATCTGAAGATCGTAGGCGTATATGAATATACAGCCTTATCCTAAAGCCTGAACAGCTGCCCCAGACTCACAGCCTCGGAGAATTCTTCTATGCAAATGTCAGACCCACCAAGTCATGGGGATGGAAGCAGGCATGGGAGGAGGAGGCGTCCAATCAAGCAGTCTCTGGTTTTGAGATAGAGTAAATCTATAAAGCAGAGATGGCAAAGAGAATTCCACTGGCAGCTGTGATCAATTATTGGTGTCTGCCTGGTAGCACGAGTACAGAAGGACTCTGCAGCCATGTTGGACTCATTGGGAAAGAGGTCTGGGAATGATTAGTGATATCTGCCATGGGAGGGAAGAGTGGAGAATTTGGAACATTTTCTAGGAATTTACCATTCTTTTTATGGAGCAATGGTTCTCAATCCTGGCTTCATATTATAATAATCTTTATATTATACTAGTGCCAAGACCTTATCCCAGACAAACTGAATTAGAATTTCAGGGGGTGAGGTCTGTTCATTTGTAATATTTTTATGCCCCAAGTGATTCTAATTGGTATCCAGTTCTGAGATCCACCACTATAAGAGGATCACCTTCTAGGGCAGTAGTTCTTAGCCTTGGCTGCACATTGGAATTAGGAATCACAAGGGGTGTTTAAAAAACTTTTTGATATATGGGTGCTACCCCGTACATTCTGATATAATTGATCTGGGGTGTGCCTTTGGAATTGGGAATTTTGAAAGCTACTACATGATTTTAACATTTAAGGGTTCTAAGGGTTGAATGGAAGGGTTAAAAGAGGAAGAAAGTATGTGAGAAGTTCTTCACGTGGCTGGTTGTGTCAGTGTTTAATGCAAAAACTCATGGCTTGGGCAAGGAAGAGGCAGGCAGGAAATAACTAAAGAGTAACTAAACATCATAGAAATACTGTTCTAATTTTTTTCTTAATGGCCATAATAATAACATCTGACATGGTTTACAAGGAACTTCTACATGGGATCTAAGTTGTCCACCACAACTGTGGTAGACAGGCTGTATCATCGTCTGCATTTTATAGGTTAGGAAACCGAGGCCCAGAGAGGAAAAGTGATTTATCCAAGATCAACAGCTGTGACTCAGACTCAGGGCTCCCATGTGAAGCCCACTGAGGTTCTGTGGTTCTTCAGCCACTCAAATGTGTTTACCAAGTAGGAGTACAGTTGTCATTTAAATCCCCGTGACATTAAAGCTAAAGGAAAAAGAAAACTTCAAAAAGGCAAATGGAGAGAACTGTCTATTTCTTGTCTATGGGGAGTGTTGGGGAGGGGGGAAGGGTGGGTGTGGAACCATGAAAATGTGGTGCTCAAGAAGAGTCAAGGGAGCTTCTTCAGGCCTCCTCATTCTTTCTTTCTGTATCTTAGCCCCTGCTCCCATCTGGCATGTCTCCACCAACCAGCAAACCCTGAGGTGCTGGCATGCATAAGGAGCCCTGACGGGGTGGTCATGGATGCTTCTCTCATTACGCTCCTCTCATTACGCCAGGATGAGACTCACCATCACCTCCAGTGTGACGCTTCCCTGGGCCAAAGAAACACACAACTGCTCACAGGTTCCCTGACTCACAGGGGAGCCTGACGCTTGCCCAGGGACACTGAAGACTGAAATCACCTGGCTCACCCTTCCAGAAACTGGTAGCTTGCTAATATGTCACTTCATTTCTGTCTTTTTCCAACTCTATGATTAAATGCTCAAGCTTTGCCCACTCCACATCCACAGCGTGCCCTTGGCCCTCACATCTCTACACGCATGAACAAGAGAGGGAAGTAGATGCATGGGCAAATGCATTTGGAAGTTGCTTCTCAATCTTTACAGAGATTTGTTGATTACATATATGTTTGCCCACATGTACATACAAACACTTCATTGATAAACACACTGGACTCAGAAATGAAGTTGGGGAATTTGCTTGATGCTAAATTATATATGGATAAAAGTTCTCATTATATCATTATTTATATTTCCCACTCAGAGAGGCCTCCCACTTGGAAACCAAGTCAGCTTCAATAGAATTTTTTCTCTTTCCAAAATTGTGGCACTGGAAATCTGGAGTCCCTCAAAAAATCTAGGGAGTTGGATTGCTGGGTATATAATATTCTCCTAGATAAGTGGAGCAAGATCTGCAGACCTAATCAAGAGCAGAAGACATCGACAAAGCACATCAGTGTTCCCATCTGTTTTTGTTTCCTAGGCTGTTTAAGGAAATAGCATGAAATGGTTGGGCTTAAACATTGGGAATTTATTAGCTTATGGTTTTGAGACTAAAAGAAATTCCACATCGAGGCATCAAAAAGGAAGTGCTTTCTTCCTGAAAACTGGCTTCTCTGGGACTGGCTGCTGGTGATCTTTGGTTCCTCCATCACATGGCAAGTCACATGGCAGCCCCTCCTGGTCTCTTCCCTCACTTCCAGCTTCTTATTTCTTGTGGCTTTCTCTCCCTCTGTCTGAATTTCATTCTCATATAAAGGACTCCAGTAAAAGGACAAAGACCCATTCTCACTGAGGTGGGACACACATTCTCAATTGAAGTAGCCTCATCAAAAGGACCTATTTACAATGGGTTCACACCCACAGGAATGGATTAAATTTAAGCATGTTTTCTGTAGTACATAGTTTCAAACCACCACACTCCACCTCTGGACCCCAAAAAGACGTGTTCTTTCTTTCTTTTTTTTTTTTAGATTTTTATTTTATTTTATTTTATTACATATCTCCCCTCTCCCCCGCGCTCCATTCGCAAGCGACCTGCCCTGCCCGTGGCGGCTTTTGCCCTGCCCAAAGCGGCTCTGGCCCGCCCATGGCGGCTTGCCCTTTCTCAAGGCGGTCTGCCCGCTAGGAGAGGTCCCCAGGAACTGAGCCCGGGGCCTCCCATGTGGTATACCGGTGCCCGATCCACTGGGCTATCGAGCCGGCCCCAGACATGTTCTTTCTTTATGCAAAATACATTCATTCCATCACGATATCCCAAAAGGCTTAAGTCATTTCAGAAACAATGCTTTGTACAAAGTCTCATCAAAATCAGTTATGGGTGTGGTCTGTCCTGGGGCACAATTTCCCTCTGTCTGTGTATCTGTGAAACCTAGAATGAGTTATCTGCTTGTGGGACAGGGATAGGGTGAGCATTTCCATTCTCATAGGGAGAAATTGGAAGGAGAGCAGGAGCCATAAGTCCCAAACAGTTCTGAAACCCTGTGATGCGTATGCCATTAGATTTCAAAGCCTGAGAGTCATCTATGGAATTATGTTTTGTTCCCTGGGCCTGATGAAGTGATAGCCCTGTCCCTTCCTAGTGCTTGCCCAGCAGCCATGCTCTCCACACACACTGGGGTATAGGTTCTACCCTCTCTGAGCACGGGGGTGGGAGCACACTTCCTGAACAATGGGGTGGAAGGTCCTCCCTCTCTAAGCAAACTCACCGTTTCTACACACATGGATTGGCCTGCCCTCTTGGCCAGAGGAGATGTCGTCAGTCCAGACCTCAGCTTCCATGGTTCTGCTCTTGAAGTGATTTTTCCTTCAATTCGTTCCTTCTCTGTTCCTTTTATTCCAGGCTGGCAGTGGTTCCATTCACAGAAATTACAGAAAGAGCTTGTTTTTGCATGTTGTTCACAGGGGTCCACACCATCAGACAGTAGGACTTTCCACAGACCCTTCCTGTATAATTGAAATTCCAATCCTGGCTGGCATGGAAATTGCTGACTGTGTCCATGTTCAGTTAAACCCTTACATGGAGCACTATTATCCAGGGACTCATCCTCTGGACACTCAGAATTTTCCAAACCATCAATTTCTGGTTTGTTTGTGCCCAGGAATTCAGTTCTCAGCTTATCCCTTCCCTCTCACATTTTACTGTAAGCTGCAAGGAGAAACCGGGCTTCACTTTCCACGTTTGGTTTGGAAATCTCCTTAGCTAACTCCAAGTTCATCACTTTCAAGTTCTGCCTCCCATCTGACATCAGAGCTCAATTTTGCCAAGTTTTCTGCCAGTTTAAAACAAGGTTCGCCTTTTCTCCAGTTTCCAATAACAATTCATCATTTGTGTTTAAGACCTCACTGGAAATACCTTTAGCACCCATATTTCTAGCAACAGTCTCTTTGAAGCGATCTAGGCCTCTTCTATCAAGCACCTCACAATTCTTCCAGCCTTTCCCTTTACCCAATTCCAGAGCTGTTTCCACATTTTGGTGTTTGCAACAGCAGCATCCAATTCCTGGTTGCCAAAATCTGTTTTAGTTTCCTAGGCTGCTTAAGCAAATACTATGAAATGGGTTAGCTCAAACAATGGGAATTTATTAGCTTACAGTTTTGAGGCTAAAATTAAGTCCAAATCAAGTCATCATCAGGCGATACTTTCTTCCAGAAGACTGGTGTTCTGGGGCTGGCTGCCAGGGATCCTTGGATCCTCTGTCACAAGGCAAGGCACATGGGTTATCTCCTGGTCTCTCTCCTCTCTTTGGGTTCCATTGAGTTCTGCTTCTTACTTCCTATGGCTTTGTCTCCTCTGTCTGAATTTTATTCTCTTATAAAAAAACTCTAGTTAATAAGATTAAGACCCATCCTGACTGAGATGGGCCACACCTTATCTGAAGTAGCCTCATCAAAATATCCTACCTTCAGTGGGTTCACACCCAGAGGAATGGATTAAATTTAAAAACATGTTTTTCTGGGGTACATACAGCTTCAAAGTACCATGCCATCCATTGAATGGGCAGCAACTAATTAGATTGAGAATTTTCTTCTTTCTAAGCTCCTGGTTCTAATTGAAGAACTCCTCTGAAATCCATCTATCTATTGGCATTTAGTGAGAGTTTATTATGTTTCCAAAGCTGTTCTTTTCCTGTTACCTGCTGTTCACTTTGTTTCTGAATCTGTAGCCCTAGATCTGTTAGTTAAATAATTTGGGAAGCTTTGAGTGAAACAGGTTTTTACAAGAAGACTTGTCAGAGCTTATGGTATGTTAATGTGTGTAGTAGGTCTCCAGGGAGATTTGTATTGTGTGCACCATTTCCCGGGCATTTTCAAGAGTATCTCAAAGGACTTCTATTTACGTTAGAAGATGCCAGTGCAGTCACAAATGGAGACTATTTGTCCACTGGTATCCATTCTACGGGCTGGGTTGTGGTAAGTCAGTTTCATTTTACTTTTCCCTCTACTTCTTCATTTGAATACAAAAGAATGGTTTCAGTAGCCCTAGCATGGCCCTGAGTTATAGAATGAATCCTCTGAACAAGAAGGAGCCATGCAGACAGGAGCAGAGGCTATCCCCAAGGGGGATGGATACCTCTGTGGACTTTCCTGAAACAGCTGCTCTAGAGAACCAGGTGCCACCCTGCACAATGCCTAGGACTAGGTCAGCTCCTAGGGCACCCCAACAAAGGAGAGGGGGAGTTCTGAATTGGCTAAGTTTGTATTCATGCCATCCCTGGAGAAAAGGAACTTAGAAAGAAATTAGGTGGAATTATAGAAAAATGAAACTCTATGTCTTGCCTTCTTACATTGTGTTTTCCAGCAACAAAAGAAATCTCTTCTAATCCCTTCCCTCTCTTGATAACAAGCCTTCCGACACAGGCCCCGCTGGGATCATCTAATGGGGCCCGCTCTGGCGGTGTGGCCCAGCTATTAAGAGAAGCTGTGCATAAGGTGATTTCATGGAGTCCTCTACCGATTCCCCTGCCTACGCCCCAGGCAGTTCCCAGGCACCTTGGCACCAGCCAGCTCTGTCCTTTTTTGGCGTGGGGACCTGTTCTCACTGTTGCCCTTCATATGTAAGCCCTTTATAAGTGAAGCATAAAGAGGTTAAGTGATTTCTCAGGCTTTATTCACTGATAGGCTCCCAGCACCTAGAATAATGCCTGTCTCATACTAGGTCCTTGGTAAATAGCTGTTAAATGAATACATGATTTAATTCGCAGACTGTGTCTACCAGTGAGCTAGCAGCAAGCCCTGGATCTTTATTTAGTACTTTGGCCCCAAATAAAGGCAGAGGCCCAGGAAGTCTCCTGATATGTTTTGAGGGACACTTGCTTGCTTTGGAATGCCATGAAACACTGATAGGTATAATTGCCTCTCTTCTTTCATTCTTCTTAATGAAATGTATGGGGTATTTCTGGTTAACACAATGACCAGTTGCTCACATTTGGATGTAGTGAAAAGAAGCCACTTCCCTTGCCTCATCCTACTCCTACCCTTATCCCTAGCATAATTAGAAAATCCTGACCATTATTCCATTTTCTCCTATGAGTTGGGAAAACCCTGTTGTTGTTTGATTGTGACAGTAGAGCATTTATTTGAGCTAGTGAGCTAATTTCCATCCGTTTTTGTTTTTGTTTTTTCCCTCCAGGGGTCAAGAAAAGGCAGAACCGGGAACTTATCTCCCCCATGTCTATGCACACTGATTGTGCATAGATTAGATTATGTCACTCCTTCCATGGCATCTCATCATCCTAAAATGAAATCCTCACCCTGGTCTCGAAGGACACAAATGACCTGGCCGCTGTCTACCTCTCTGACTGCATCGCATACTGCTCTCCCCATCCCACTTCCTCACTATGCTCTAGACACAAGAGATGCTGTCCTGGTCTCGCCCAGCTCACCCAACCCTTTCCTGACTTTGAGCATTTGCCGTTGCCATTCCTCTGCCTGGAATGCTTTCTCACTAGATCTTGATATGGCTGGCTCTTTCTCATCCTTCAATTCAAAGATCATCTCCCCAACTAAAATAAATTCAATAAGCAGTCACTGACCACCCACTGTGTGCCAGGTACCATTCTAGGAACTGGGGAAACAATGGTGAGCAGATGGTCAAGGTCTCTGCTCTCATGGAGCTCAGAAAACCTTGTTCATGGCTTGGTTCTTCAGCGTGTGCAGAGCATGGCATACATGGACAATCAATACTGAATCAATGAGTGGTTGACAGTTCCTCGGGGGGAACAGATGAGCCAAGTCCTGGGAGTGTTCGGCCAGGGTGAAGATCTGAAGCTCCTGGGGTGCCTACTGAAAAACAGTTAAAGAAGGTCTATTGGCAGCTTGATTCCTCACTAAGTCAAAAACAAACAAACCAACACCAGTGAGTTCTTGTGTGCACCAAAAGACAAGTAGAAGGATGATCACACTCACATATTTCCTAAGATATCCGAACTGGAAACACCCAAATATCCATCAATAAAACAGTAGATAAGTAAACTGTAGTATATTCAAATATTCATTGTTGTATAATACTATACAACAATGGAAAAAACAAACATAGATGAATCTCACAAAAAAGAGAACTGAAACCATCTACATTCACTTCCCACCCCCTCATGCCCCATAGCTCGGGCACTGAAAACTGAAACCATAAGCCCCGGCATAGCTTACTCTCCACATTAGCATGACTCTGTTATTCCGTAGTCTTCATTAACACAGCTCTACTACTCTAGGAGACTCTTGCCCAGATAAATAACTTTATTGTTTATTGTAGGAACTTCCTGAAAGATTAATTATCTCTTCAATAGAAGGCCTTAACAGTTTATAGCTCAAGAGACTTTGAACCCCTCACCTCAAAATCCTCGTTATTGTTTCTACCAATCCTAAAATATTATAACATAATACTTCCCAGTCCTAACATTGAAAGACCCCCTTAAACTCGAATCAAAGTCTCAGACCCCCTCCCAGACACTACCAGTGCTCTTTCCAGGGTGGTATTCTCCTTTACTGCAGTAAGCAGTACACTCTGCTTTGTCTTATCAACAGGAGCCAACATTCAACAACATAATGTTTAGTGGGAAAGAAACCAGATACAAAAGAAAATGTAGGGGGCCGGCTATAGCCCAGTGGATAGGGCGCCGGTTCATCACATGGGAGGCCCCGGGTTTGGTTCCCGGGGGCCTCTCTGAGCGGGCAGACTGCCTCGAGAGGGCAAGCCACTGTGGGCAGGGCAAAGCCGCCACGGGCAGGGCAAGTTGCCCGCGAACAGAGCAGAGCTGCCCACGAGCAGAGCAGAGCCGCCTGCGTGGTGAGCTGACTCGGCGCGTCGCCGCAATGGGGGGAGACAAAGCAGACACAGAAGAACGCAAAAATGAACACAGCAAGAACAAGCAGAAAAGGGGGGGATATGTAACAAAACAAAAAACAAAAAAAGAAGAGAGTGTGCTGTGTGAATCAATTTATAGAAAGCTTAAGAAAAGGCAAAACTAATGTATGGTGATAAAAATCAGAACCATTGCCTGGGAGAAGTCAGGAGGGAGCTTTCCTGGTGCTGGGAATATCCTGTATCTGGATGGTGGTTACCTGGATGCAAACAAATATAAAAAAATCATTGAACTGTACAGTTTTGTGTGCATTTGACTGCATATAAAAAGCAATAAAAAAGTTAAAAAAATTGATGGGTGTCAACAATTATAGAAGGAGCTGACTATAGTTTTAGAACCAATGCTTTAATCAAGAGATTGCCTTAAAGAGTACTGAGTTACATGGTATGAGATATCCCAAACTGACTACCTTGGTTTTGCTTTCCTTTTTAGGAGGTACTGAGGATTTGAACCCAGGACCTTGTACATGGGAAGCAGGTGCTCAACCACTGAACTATATCCACTCCCACCCCCCTTTTTTCCCCCTTGGTTTTGCTTTCAAACTCTTCTAGGCATCGTCCATTACCTGAGATTCAAATGGCCGTTGTAATTGGCCCTGAGCCTGCCATGTGAATCAGTGATTTTTGTGTCTATATATATATATATATACATAATACAGAGAGGGGTGTGGTGAGAACTAGTAGCAACTTGACACAATTTGCAAGATGCAACTAGTGAATACAGTATAGACATCTTGACTCAAACCCTTTTGGGGAACTGGAGTGCTGCTCCTATAAAAACCTAGTATGTGAAATGTTGCGTGAAGAGGCCCACTACCCCTTTCTCTGTTTTAAGGATTTAGCTATCTTACTTGAGATAACATCCAGAATTGTTTAGTCAGTAATGTATTTGGGAAAATGTGTATGTGGAGCAT
>PVKH010007265.1:0-20353 GCA_004027955.1 Chaetophractus vellerosus | reverse complement strand
ATACCATATTAGATTTTTCAGAAAGATGACTGAGAAATTCACTTTGGATATAAATTCCCTTGCAATTTCTACTAGGAAAAAAAATCTACACTTGCAGGAGCAAACATTATAATTTCAAGGAATAAGGCAGTGGGAGGGACTGGAAAGGAAACAATTTCCTCCCAAAGTATGTACATACAAATATCCAAAAAGACTGTAACATATAAAACATACGTTTCTATTGATCTATAAAGCACTTTACTTAAAATTATCAAATTTAAAATCTTATCCCCACACTTAGCCCTCTTTAGTTAATTACTTGTATATTCAGAATTGCTTTCTCAGCTATTCACAGCTGCTCCTTCTAAGCCTGAGGAAGATATATGCAACCCTTCCCTTTATCATTTACTTCCCTCCTCACACTTAAGCAAACATTGTTCAGGATAACCATTACACAGATTTTCATCATCACAATAATTGGGTGTCCCTTTTGATCAGAGGTACCATTTGGAATAATTATCAAATATACCTAGCTTTCTGAATGGAGTTCAGTGAATGAATGGAAACTTCTGTATATAATGTATTTGATAAAAATTTCACTCACTTTACAGAGCTAAGGCCATTTTAAGTTGTGACTTAAAAATAAAACAAATGGTTCACATATCTTGATACAATTTATGAGATTAATTTACACCGACTGAAGCAAAATCACCTTATTACTTTCCAGTTATACAATATACATAAAAAATATGTGAAAGGGAAAAAAATTGAACATACACTTTTAGCTAGTTGCCCTATTATTCTGGCCTTGCTCTCTAGCAAAAAGAAATTAATTTTTAAAAATTCATTGTAAGATAATTCAAGCAATATAGAAGCACAAACACAGACAAACATGAAGGATCTTCAATATCTGCAAGTAGGTCTCAAAGAAAACTACTGGCAAAAATACTTACTGGTAACAAAAGTTATTACTGGTAGCCTTCTATAATTTAAATGTTTGTGTTTGTGTGTGTGTGTATATATATATACAAATATAGAGTTTAGCTTTTGTTTTTTGTCTGTTTTTTAATTAAATGAGAATGTACCATATAAAGTTTTGCATTTTGCTTGTTTTACAAAGCAATAAACTCTGGAAATGTTTCCATATTTATATGCATAGATCAACCATATTCTTTTTAACAGTTTCATAATATTACCAGTATTGTAAATTATACTATAATTTATTTTCCTTATTGAATACGTAAGTTGTTTCTAAACTTTTGCTATCAAAAATATTATTTCAGTGAACATTTTTATAGATATATTTTCCATATAGAGAGTGAGAAACATTTATTGCATCTCTTTATAAGAGTACCTAAGTGGTAATCACGTGCCTTTATAAGAAAAAAAATGAATTTACCACAGTTCCTCTTCTACTGAGCCTGGAAACAATATTTAAACTATCAAATTGAGTAAACAAAAACAAAAATCCTGTGTTTAACACTAATTTATAAAGTTCAAACAAACTTTTCTGAGTTAGAAAAGGGGCTATAGTCCTTTGCAGAAGAGAGGGGCAAAGCCTCTGGAAAGAGCTTGCCTTTAACAATCAACATTTCCAGGCTCATGGAGGGCCACTTCCAAGCAGCATAACACCACCACCCTAACTGGTGGGCCAGCACAACCATCAACATCAACTACATTCTGATGCCCCACGCTAGCAGGCATTTCAAATGTGTGCCATAGGTTCCTTTGCCCATACCAGTCCTTCTGTGGGATAGGCCTTCTTCTTCTAGGCAATTTTCAAAAATCATATTCATCCTTCAAGACAGCACAAATGTTTCTGTAAAGCTTTTCTAAACCCCACCTCCTGATTATTCTACCTTTCACATAAAATGCTCCAGCTACACTGAACTTCTGATGAATACCACAGTCCCTTTACAACCTGAGGACTTTTGTACACGCTGTTTGTTACAACTGGAGATCTTGTCCCTTAATTCCTTGCATGGCAAATTCCTAATTTTTCAAGTCTTCATTTTTTAAATGGCACAAATCAGAGACTTTTCATGAATATCCTATGCAAAGTAGCACCCCATCATCATGTCTTGCTCATTTTTTTCATAGCATATTAAAAAACTACGGTTATTTTTCTTTTTCTCTGTATTTTCTTTCTTCTCCACTAATATATATATATTACATGAAAGCAAAAATTAAATCCAACTCAGCACTGTGTCCTGGAAGCTAGGATGGCACCTTTCATAGCTACTTATATGTTCCTTATGTGTTGTCCTACAGCTAAAAATGGTTAGTAAAAACAAACATTTGTGTAACATTTGGCACATTCTGATCCCTGTCGTGAAGCCTAGCATTCCATTTGTAGGTGATTATTAACAATGGGAAAAATAATGATAAAAAAAGTCACAAACACATTTAATCTTGTTCCTTGCGCTGCTGTCATTTAAAAAAAACATATTATTTCAAATTCATGCTCAATGTATGGCATTTAAAATGCATGTTCGCAAAAATTAATTCCAAAAATTCCTAAAGAGTATATAGGCAGCTGGTTTTAATTAACATACAGATAAACAACAAAATGCTGAAAAAGCACTTGGATATCTTTTAAAAATATATGCCTACACACATAAAAATAATGACTATATTGATGAATACTGGCCAATACTTATTTATTTGAACAGCTATTGTGTGCAATATTTTAATTTGATCATATTTTAAATTGCAAAGTTTTTATTCTAAAAATGTAAGTAAATAATGGATGTCTTATTGCTTTTAACCACACCACCATTCCCAGGTGTACGTTTAAAATAATGTATAATACAAAATGAGAGAATGTGAAAATCTGACATAATATAAAAAATTAAAATTGCAAAATAATACTGATGGTGAAATGTGGAGTTGCACCCGGGGGTCAACAACACTGTCTCTTATTCAGCTGAAACAGAATTTGCCTTTAGATACTATTTTAATGTTAAATCAAGAACTGTCAATCAGCACCATTTGTTTGTAATCTCTCATCAGAACCCATTGCCTCAATCTGAACATTCATAGGAAAGAATGCAGAAAGCATATCTGCAACCACTTAACCTTCATCAACCAACATTCAAGCATGCTCATTAACATTTTTTTCAGCCACTTTTGAGCATGACACAGCTCATACAGGAATAATAACTTGCTGATAATTGTTCAAGACAACAGCTGGACAGGCAGAGTGCAGAGGTGAACACTCTCACAGATTATGGACTAGAGTAATGCATTACAATTAGTACAAAGAGTCATATGCTCCTGTTCAACAGTTCTCAAAAGAAGTTAAGGACATATCATTAGCAGAAACAACAATCTGCTCTAACTTTAACTCCGCATGACTCTCTTAACACTTTACTATTTTGAAATAAACCGATGACAACCATTGATCTGAGTTACTGTACCATATCATGAATGGAAGCAATATTTTTGATGTGATACAGTCAGATGTAATCTAACCTTATGATCTAATTTAAAGACTACCAAGGAGGAAAGGGCAGTTTTATAGCTTTCTAATAACAATGGCTTTGTATTATATCTCATAGAAACACTATTCAATATCCAAAAAGTGTCAATGATGCTTAAAAATGTTAATTCAGAAAACTATCACTGAAGAAAACTGGAACAATATCAATAAAAAGAATTCTTAGATACAGAAAGGAATTTAGAGACTATAAGTCCAACCTTCCTTTCAAAACAGCTCTGACAGCTACTCAACTTCTGTGCCATAATGCAATACAAATAAATTGAAATTAATATAATAATGATAACAAGAGTTGTCATTTATGGAGTAATGTGAATCAGGTATCATGCGAGGCACTCAACAGGCATTGTCTCTTAACAATCCTGTAAGTAGCTATTAACCCTCTTTTTCAGATTAGAAAATTGAACTTAACATGAAAGAGAGTGAAAATTAGTCCCAAGTCAAGCAATCATAGAGACAGTATTCCAACCAGGCAGTCTGATTCCAAACTGATGCTTTTCATATGGCTTCACTGTTAATTTCTGCATTAAAATAGTGCATATATTTTCATTATTTCATCAAATCTGTCCACACAGAAGTAACATTAGGCCTATTCTTGTAAAGTTCTTATTCTAAGATATAGCACTTAAAATTCCACATTTTCCCACTTCTCTTATGTCCAAGAAGTCCACTCTAAACCCTTATAAAATCTCTAGTCCCTATACTACAATGTAGTTTTCTTTTGACACTCCCCTACCTTTATTTCTCTCATTTAGCTTACATTTTTAAAATCAAACTTTTTAGAGTATCACTTACCTATACACTTTCTCCATCTTGCTTTTTTGACATTTAAATACAAATATCTGGGAGGTGGATCACCAAATCTAATTAATACAACAGTTTCTTTTTCCAGTACTACATCAGATGAATGATCACTGTTGAGGGAAATCATATAACCCACATTGGGATCCACTATGAAAAACCTCAATATAAGACCCAGCAGTTGACACACTACAGACTAAGTATGGTCTGCTGCCTGTTTCTGTAAATAAAATTTTATTGCAACACCACCAAAATCATTAAATTATATATACAACAGCACACTTGTGTAGCTGTGACAGACACCATATAGACCACAAAGACTAAAATATTTATTAGCTGGCCATTTTACAGAAAACCTTTGCCATACCTCTCCTACAGTGGAGATCCATAACAGTACCTCAAACAAAACACATTTATCTTCAGTCTAAAATTCACCATCACTAGCCTAATTCAGATTATAAACCCAAGTCATCCTGTGCTCTGTTGTTTTCCTAAAATTTACCAGCTAATGAATGTCTAAATCTGGTTAATTATACCTCCGCAAATGTCATCTAAATCCATTGAACTCCCATCATAGTAACCTAGATTCAGGACCATGATAATTAAAGTAGTATCCTAACTGGTATTCCAGCCTCTGGGCTTTACCTACTACAGAAGAGACCTGTCCTATACTGAGTTCACATGCTAAAACACAGATAATAGCATGTTATGCCCCTATTCAAAACATTTCAAGTGATTCGTATAAAATGACAGAACAAAACTTAAATGCCTAAATTTTCTATATAAAGCCTGTACTAATATGAATACAGACTCTTTCTAGATTCATCTTCTAGTGGTATTTCTCCACCTAATTCCCCATTCTCATACACTCTCACTGAAGTATATTCCATGGTGGCTCTGCAGTTCCCACACCTACATAATTCTCCTCAAACCCCCAGCCCACATGTGTGGGAGCATTTGTTTACATGCTTGACTCCCTTTCCCTGTTTGTTCATTGTTTTGTCCAACCCAAATGCTTATTAAGCAATAGTGGATATCAGACACTGCCTTGAGTGAAAGGTAAATAGTGGGAAGAAGAAAAGCATAGTCCCTACCATGGAAAGATTATAGCCTAAAGGGAAAAGAGGATATTGAATAAACACATATATAAGAATTTTATTAGAATGGCAAACCAGTGCTGTGAATGGAAATTAAAGACTACTATAGGATTGAGTTACAAAGGGTTCCACCCTAATCTAGGAAGCCATAGAAGTCATTTCCCTCAGGAAATGACACTTAAATGAGGATATGTAGTATGTATAAGGTCAGCAAAGTAAAGGTACCTGCTTCATGAAGTCTTTCCTAATTCCATCAGTTTAAATCAATGTATTTTTAAATATGCCTAATAGGTTGAGACAATGACTGGATGTAATACTATATGCTTATGCAAGATATTTTAAAAGCTACTTAACTGGATGGAAAATGTGTTATGTTCAAATGAAAGGAAATAACACTGCATATATAGTGTGACTACCATTACATTAACAGAACATGAAATTTGAGAAGGTAAGTGGAAATTCAGCAAAATTCCACAATGAATTAAAGTAGCGTAGTGGAGTATTTTTTCTTTCATCCATTTCCTAAATTTTCCATAACATGGTTTATAATGAATACATAACAGTTTAAATAGTTCAATGAACTATTAATACATAATTTTAATAAAATACATTAAAAATTCTGTCTACTTCACTACTAACATATATTTAATACTTTTTTTTTAAAGATTTATTAATTTTATTACATATTTCCCCTCCCCCCCGCTGAGGCGACGCGCCGAGACTGGTCACTGCGCAGGCGCGGCTTTCACCGCTTGTGGGCGGCTTCTGCTTCCATTCACGGCCGGCTTTCAGTTCGCGGGTGGCTGGCTGCGCTCCATTCGCGGGTGACCTGCCCTGCCCGTGGCGGCTTTTGCCTGTCCGTGGCAGCTTTTTGCCCTGCCCACAGCGGCTCTGGCCCATCCATGGCGGCTTGCCATTCTCAAGGCGGTCTGCCCGCTAGGAGAGGTCACCGGGAACCGAACCCAGGGCCTCCCATGTGGTATGCCGGCGCCCTATCCACTGGGCTATCCAGCCGGCCCCTATTTAATACTTTGTAGTGATACAGAAGAGCCCATCATGGAGCTTTCATGCAAAATGGCAAACTTCTGTCATAAAGCTTTATTTTATTTTATTTTATTTTATTTAAAGATTTATTTATTTTATTACATATCTCCCCTTCCCCCCGCTGCGGCGACACGCCGAGAATGGTCACTGCGCAGGCGCGGCTTTCCCCACTTGTGGGCTGGCTGCGCTCCATCCGTGGGCGACCTGCCCTGCCCGTGGCGGCTCTTGCCATGTCCGTGGCAGCTTCTTGCCCTGCCCATGGCGGCTTGCCATTCTCAAGGCGGTCTGCCCGCTAGGAGAGGTCCCTGGGAATCGAACCCGGGGCCTCCCATGTGGTATGCCGGCGCCCTATCCACTGGGCTATCGAGCCAGCCCCCCATAATAGCTTTATACTACCGTTCACTCAATACATTTGTTGTAATTAAATATCCATTGTACCCTGAGATTTCCTAACTTGATTAAAACAGTTACTAGCTTTAATTAGAATTTTCTCTAATATTTATGTCCAATCGAACTTTTAAAAAAGGAAAGGTCTCAGTAAATCTTTTCATTTTTTTAAAGCTTAAAATCAACAACCAACAACAATAACAACAACAACAACAAACAGAAAATAACATGTTGGCAAGGATGTAGAGAAATAAAAGTCCTCATACATTGTCAGTAAAATATAAAATGGTTCAGCTGCTGTGGAGAACACTTTAGTTGTTCCTCAAAAAGTTAAACCTAGAATTACCATATAAATGGCAAGTCCAAGTCCATTCCTAGGTATATACCCAAAAGAAGTAAAAACTGGTACTCAAACAAATACCTGTAGAGAATGTTCATAGCACGATTCACAATAACCAAAAGGTGGAAACCACACAAAAGTCCATCAACAGATGAATTGATAAACAAACTGTGGTATATTCAACACAATATTATTCAGCCATAAAAAGGAACGAAGCACTGATACATGCTACAATATAAATGAACCTTGAAAACATCATGCTAAGTGAAAGAAACCAGTCACAAAAGATCCCATATTCCATTTGTATGAAATTTCCAGAATGGGTAAATCCACAAAATCAATTAGCTAATGGTAGCAAATGGAGCTGAGTTGGGAAAATAATGGGGAATAACAGCTTAATAAGTATGGGCTTTTATTTTGAGGCAATGAAAAAGTTCTGGAACTTGATAGAGGTGGTAGTTGTACAACATTGTAAACGTACTAATTATATTCTGAATTGTATACTTTAAAATGGTTAATTTTGTTATGTGAATTCCATCTCAATAAAAATATCAACATTTCCACATTCCAGAACAATGTTCTAGGAATAAAATTATAAATCATGTTACAATGTTTCTTAATAGTTATTCCTGGTTTTCAGACACCAAATTACATGCATCCAATAATAACACAGAATTTGCAAAAAAACTTTTCCTCTTTCTTGCATAGATGCTTGCTGCTAAAACAGAAATGAAGAAAATTGAATTATTTTAGCATCTAGGTCCTAAACCTATCCCATTCTCCACCATCTTCATTAGCCTTTGAATTTTTTACCTAATTACAAAAGAACCTTTTATTCACTCAGAGCTAAAGTCATCAGTGGCAGAGTTAATTGGAATTTAGATCATTTAAATATTTCTGCTCTCCTTTCAAAATTCCTATTTGCTTCAAATAAAAAAAAAGACAGTTTACTTGAGGAGGATGAAATTATTGAATTTCTGATTTAAAGGAATGAAAAAGCAATCATTCATTTAGCAATTATTAACTCACTGCTCACTATGTCCCACACACTGTTCTAGAAGCTTGGGATACATCAGTAAAAGAAATAAAGATTCCTCTATTAAAGGAGCTTCAATTCCAATGGGGGCAGCAGGAGAAAAAGACAAACATTAACCGAATAAATAAGTAGTGGACATATGTTAGAAAGTGACAAATCATACATGAAAAAAGAACAAAGTAGGAGAAATTGGGGTTGAGGTTTATGGGAAAAGGGGCTAGTTGGCAGTATTAAATTGGGAAGGTGACCTTTGGGTCAAGACGTGAAGGTGATGAGAGGTTTAATCAAGAAGGTATCCAAAAGATATCAGGCAGGAAGGAGCCCAAGGCAGGAATGTGCCTGGCGTTTTTGAGGTATAGCTCCAAGGCTGTCCAGTCTGGCTGAAATAAAAGAACAAAGGGAAAGGTAGTAGAGATTGAAGTCAGAGAGCTAAAGAGCAGGAGAGAAAAAGCTTTCCAAAGACTGCAACATTCTCCCCAGTCACAGAAGAAAGGGCAAAACTACATGAAGAGTATAAGAGCCAACTGCATGGAAGATGGAGGCCAGGGACAGGCAGTCTCTCCAATGCCTATCCTGGTGAAAGACATACTGACAACATTTCAGCAACAGCAGGAGATTTCTTAGAAGATGAAGAATGGATAGGGGCTGCAATGGAAACATTCTGAGCAAGTGATGAGGACACAAGGGAGGGGCAATAAAACGTATGGTCAAACTGAGGGGAAAAGTAGACCAAAGGTCTTGGAATATAGGGCATGGAGAATAGAAAAATAAAAGGGAAAATACAGCTAGAATTAAGAGTTGGACCTATCAAAGGCCATATATGCTGGATAGAAAGTCTTTTTTTTCTTTCTAATTCTTTAAAATGTGTGTACATATGGGATATGATAAACATGATATTCTAGGAACAACAAATCTGATAGTAGCTAGCATTATTGTTCAAAAAAGATAAAATATGAGAAGGGAAAATAAACTGAAAACTACTTAAAAAATAAAAAAGTTTTGAAGAAAGTAAGTAAAAATGAAAAGGATGGATGATTACAACTTCTGCAGTTTAAAGGACCAAATTGGGAGATATGATTCTGCTACACAGGTAGTGATGATAGCTGATAAGAGGGTCATTTCCACTTCAATGCAAAGGGGACTCCACAGTGTTCCAACATGCTCTTATGCTGTGTGTGGCCTCTTCTCAGTGTTCCAAAAGGATAGAGAGGCAAGTCCACACGTGATGAAATCAGGAAGAAGTGAACTCAAATACTGACTTTCAACTCCTTTCTAATGATGTCACCTGGAGAGCAAGAGTTTTAACTTCTGTGAGCCTCAACCTCTTCACATTAAAATGGGGGAAGAGCTTAATCCCTATACTTTGTAAATGAGTTCTTTCTCTCATTCCTTTTTTGCTTCCAGCAGCTGCTCTGGCCTTCTTAAAACCTTTACATAATCAGAAATAATGCAAAATTCTTTGATTTATTGGTGGTGTGGGTTATGCTTATTCATCAAGGGCACATTCATGAAAATAGCTTTTCTGACAAAGTACACCTCAGAGATACAAAAATGAGTAGAGGAGGATCATGTCAGGTGGTTAGTGGCCTTCTCTGTACTAAATGATGTTAATGAGTAAAAAAGATAGTAAAAAATGATTAGTCAACTTCAGATTATCTGGATTATTGAATATTCTTTTGTCTCCATACAGGAAGTTCTATTACAAAAGTATTATTACCATGCTAAAGCTTGGTATTGGTAACTGAACACTCTTCTAAATCTGTTAAAGCGTGCAATGGAAATGCAAATGACCAAACCATTTAAACAAACATATTCATTTTTATACAAATAGATAAGGATAAATACAAAAATAACTTTGGTAAAAAGTATTGTTCTGGAAAATATCATTCTAAAACAGAAAAACAAAATTTCTGAAGATGAATGTTCCCCAATTAAAAACAAACACAATTATCCCATTGGCCATTTTAACTCTTCTTGGTTGAATCTTATGCTACAAGAGCTGAGAGCCAAATTGTCCCACTGTGACCTGTGAAGCTCTGAAAAATAATTGGTTCTCTAATTGAAAAAGAAAAGAAGATTAAAGAAGGATGAAGAGTCCTGCTTCAGGAAGAACAAATCTAAGGCAATATGATAGAAGAGTAGACTGGCAAATGACTAAGAGCCAACAATTAAATTAAAATAAGTTTATTATTTTGCGTGAAATGTGGTTGCATTAGATCTTTTGATAAATGTGATTTCCCTCAGTGATGAATTTTTTTCCAATTAAAATAAACTTCTTATACACTGTATTTTAAACTATCCAGTGAAATATGCAATTATAACAACATATATATTTTCCAGGTTGTGATGAAATTATATATTCATATCTTTTGTAGATGCTTATTAGGACTGAGTTAATGTTTGGACTAAAAAAAAATACCTTTTCCCAAAGTCCCTATCATATGAACATGAATAGTCAGATAAAAAGAATTGGTGAAACATCATAAAACAAGAGTAACAATCTATATTTTAAAATATAATTAAACTTTTAGATCAGGAAATTCCATTTTTCAGAACTTGATACAATAACTGTAGAAACAGATATCTCTGAACAGGTAAAACTGACATAATGTGAATGAAGTGGAATTAATAGGGCCAAGTAGATTGTGAGATGTTGTGATTTTATGGCAAGGAGTTGTCCTAGGCAAAGTCAAAGAAACACGTTCTGAGTATTAGGAAAGGCAGCAGAGAAAACCTATAGTAGGCAGAATAATGGAACATTCCCTCACTCCTCCCCCAACGATGTCCATGCCCTAATCCCAAAGGTCTATGAATATATTACCCTACATGGAAAAGGGGACTTTAAGAATGTGATGAAGATTAAGGACCTTGAGATGGGGAGATTACCTTGGATTATATCTGGGTGGGCCCAAGTTAATCACCTTTCCTGACTAAGGTCTGAGTCAGAGAAAGAGATATGATCACGGAAGTGGGATGAGAGATATGACACAAGGACTCCCCTTGCTACTGCTGGTTTTGAAAAGGAAGGAAGGGGACCACAAACCAAGGAAAGTGGGTAGTGTCCACTGGAAAAGTCAAGGGTGCAAATTCTTTTCTAAAGCCTACCGGAAAGAATAGAGCCCTGTAGAGACCTTGATTTTAACCCAGAGAGACCTGTGTCAGACTTCTGATCTAAAGAAATGTGAGATAAAAAGTTTGTGTTGTTCATGCCACTAAGTTTGTGGTCATTTGCTATAGCAGCAATAGGAAACAAATGCAAAGCCCCACTTGTGAGCATAATGGTTTCTCCTTCTTCTGCTATATAAACTGGGCTGAAACTAGAGGGAAAGCTAAGAAAATAGATGAAAAGCTAAACTGGAGTCTTAATATCATTGAGATGCTCAATTAACCAACTCAGGGACCAGCAATCAACAAACACCAGACTTCTTGTTTTTCACTTTTGGCTAGGCATTATTCCCAGCAAAGTTCCTTACTGACTTACTAGAAAAAAATTATTTATATACACTAAAGTAGTGTGTAAAAATCCAAGTCTTCTTCCAGTTTTAGAATGGAGGCAGGATATCATATTCAAAGATTAATATTATCTAATACTTGACAAGCTAACAAAGAAGTAGAAAGATAATATCAATATTTATTTTCAGTTAAGCTATAAACTAAAGATTTCTTTTTACATACTTCTCCTTAATTTCTCATCAGTTTAGGATGCAAGTGTGATGGTTAGGATAATGTGTCAACTTGGCCAGGTAATGGTGCATAGTTGTTTGATCAAGCAAGCAATGGGCTAATTGTAATACAAGGGATTTCATGGCCTTTAATCATCAGTGAGTTGATTGCATATATGGCTGATTACATCGACAATTAACTGAGGAGATTGCCCTCAGCAATGAGTGCCATCTCATCCAACCATTTGAAGACCTTAAAAGGGGAAGTGATTTCAGCATTCAGAGAGAGAATCCCCAGCTCTACTTCAGACAGCCAGCATCTCCTGGTGAGCTCATCAAGGACCTTCATCGGAGCCCCTGGCTTGCAGCCTGCCCCGCAGAACTGAACTTTCTGCTTCCCCATGGTCACATGAGAAAATTTCTTACTATTTACAGATATCTCCTGTCAGTTCTGTTTCCCTAAAGAACCCTAACTAACCCTAACTAATACAGCAAATATTAGGCTGAACTATGTGAGGTTGCCATTTTTGATAAGTCAAAAACAGTAGAATTTGAACAATTTTATATGGTACAACCAGTTTGCTAGCTTTCACCACACACCTGGAGGAGAAAAAAAATAGTAACCCTTTCCCAAAATTCTCCTTCCTCTGAACCTTCTGCTAGCACTCTATGAAACTAAGAAAATTAATAGTCATCACTATTCCTGAAACCTCTGGGGAGAATTTAGGTCAAGAGCTTTAGTGGGCACTCTTATTTGCCTATCAACCAAAATTCTCTACACCTTAAAGCATCCTAATTTATAACTTTATATGCCATTCATACCATTCTTACTAATCTTTGAAACCATAGACTGTCAAAAGTAATAATAAATTGTTAACAAGAGCCAGTAAATTTTTTAAAAGGCCTGAATGAGCTTTTCAAGATACCCTGAATTCATCAGCTCAATTCTCTCAAACTGAATCAAGCTAAGAAAAGAAAAGCTCATGAAAAATATACATCAGTTTCTAAATTTCAAAAAAATTACAAAATCTGTTGGGCCCCACCTTCATGAATTACTCACAAACTGAAAGAAAAATCTTTCACAAAGAAAAAAAAATAAATGAAAACCAAAACAACAACAAAAACCCTGGTCTTTAGGTCTTTATATTTATTCCTTAATTCAACAGATTCCAGTCCTCAAGAAACTTAATAAAGCATTTGGAAGGAAGGTATACACAAACATAAAAGAAACAGGACGTACAAAATATTCTATTATTATTATTTTCTAAAGTTAATGGTACAGAACACCGTAATGGAAGACCCCATAAGTAACTATTACCACAGGTCAGTTAACATGGGAGTTTCATGGTTAAGAAAGCTTCTCTTGGAATTGGGCAAAGGCTGTGGGCAGGTCATTTAACCTGTTACTACTGGGAAAATTCAGAGATGATACACACATCTTTGTAAGTGGAAATGAGCCTCATATGCTCAATTTTTTAAGTTCAGCTCAAATTTTAAGTTCAGCAACTACAATGAGCTGGGCACTGCAAAAGATGATTTAAAATATTCGTTATATTATATAATCCTCACAATAACCTCGTGCGATGGGTATTATCTGCCCCATTTTGTAGAGGAAAAAATTATAGCTGTAAAAGCCAGGGTCTCACACTCCTACAGTGGACGCCACAGCCTCTTACTTCTCGTGTACACTCCACAGCATGGTGTTAGTATTTACAGCTCAAATACTTACAGAAGTGAATAAAGGTACAAAATGATGAAAGATGGTCTTAAAAAAAAACAGCAAGTTTTTAAAGCCTTTAATATAAATTGTGGGATGAGGGTGAACTGCTGTGGGGCAGTAGTAGGGTGGCAGGAGATGAGAGGAAAATTATTTTAAATCAAAGAAGAGCACTTTAAATAAAACATAATAGGATTTCTTTTAATCAGAGAAGCAGCATGGCATAGCAGAACAAGCAATCGCTTTAGACTCAGATCTGTATTCCGTTCAGAGTAGCTGCTCCTTTTTGCTGAACTTCACCTGAAGAGTGTAACTTTTGCTTATATATAAAGCACATACAATATTTGCCTTGAATTTTTCATAGGGTTGTTTTGGAGATCAAGCAAAACAATATAAATGCAGTTAATGATGAACTGCTTTAAAAAGCATGCATCACTACTGTTATTTTATTATTATCTAATTAAGAGTTTCATATTATTTCCAGGCTTGATATAAACTTTTATCAACAAATGCATTACAGTAGTCTGCTAAAGCAAGATTAAAAAATAGATGGCCTGATGTTGAAACTGCCTAAAAGTTTATTCTAAGTTGGATGAAATATCTCATTACAAATAATATATTGGCCTTTAACTACCAAACACACACACACATCCACTTGAATAGGCAGCAGTGAGGCCCCAGGCATCCACCTCACCCCTACCACTGCACAGATAGAAAGACAACAGCAGGGTTCTTAGCTTTTTTTGTGCAATGGACCCCATTGGTAGGCAGATGAAGCAGACCTCTTGCCAGAATATTTTTAAATACATAAATAAAATACATAGGATTCCAAAAGAATCAAAGTACACTGGAATGCAGCTATCAAATATTTAAACACCTGTTTATAATCCAGTAATATACATGTGAGGCAGCTGTGGACATGCCATGCTCAGATCTCCCTTCAAGAACTTTCTGTTCAGCTACCAGGAGTGTACTTGGATAAAGGTGCCAAGCTATTAGCACCTTCAGGATCCTCAGCTTTTGAGCCCAAGCCAGTCTCTTCCCCGGCAGCCTGGAGCTAATGATTGAGCATGGGGGTAATGCTAAGGTCTGGCCCTTGGGGCCCAATGTGAGACTCTTCTCTGAAAGGCATTATTTGCACCAGCGCAATCTGTTGGGTTGGTTGAGATGCTGTCAGATTTGTATTATGGTCTATGGTTCTTCCTGCCCAGTCCAGCTTTCCCCACCTTTACCTTTCATATACATTATCTACCTCCTGCCCCCAAATAAGCCACTTGGACTCCAAATCCATCTCAGCATCTGCAACCTGGAGGACCCATCTGACAAAATATGTTTCTTTATCAATGTATTACATAACAAAATCTAGCTAAACATCTAATAACTACCCTAACTTTGAGGTAGTGATGAGTTGAAATGATATTTTGGCATATTTAAAATAACTCAAAAGTGATATAAAAAATATATGTGAATTCTGTGGATGGAAAAGTTATAGGTATCACTGTGTTTGTGGCCTTTATTTATAATTGAAGGAAAAGTGACATTTCCAGTAGAGGTTAGGAAAAGGAATGGTGTGATTTTTTTTCTTAGCCAAGTTCACAGACTCCCAAATTTTATCCATGGACCCCAGGCTAAGAACCTCTGGGCTAGAGAGTATCTTACTTTTGAAAAATCCATTCTTTCAAGGCATAGACATGCACTTAGACAAGTTAGAGTTGTGGTAACCACAAGTCCCTACACTGGCTTTTCCTCTGGGAAATGTGTGCAAGCTTGTGTTAAATGCACAAAATATGGTACAAAGTGCAGGGTTGTATGCTGAGATGGTTTAACCTTGGGGGACCAAAAACAAAACCCAGCTTAATTACTTTACCTGTATACTTGAATATAATTATCTCAAAATCTAACTTGTGAAACTCATGGTTATAAAGTACATAATAAAGTTATTTTCCTACAGAAAGTTTCTTTGCTGCTACAAAATAATTTTATTATACTATTTATTTAATATCAAATTACTTGTGACTTTCATACCATGACACTACTCTCTTCTCATGCTCCATGGCTGGGACTTGGTTACAATGCTAACTCCATGTGATTCTCTCTCTTCCAAGCCAGGCAAGTTGGTATAGTGGGAGAGGGAGCACAGGAAGGAAAGCAAGAGCCAGATTTAGAAAATACTATTTTAATATGAAAATAGTACATTTGGAAAGAGGAGTCTCATTTATATTTTCAGGTGAATAATAATTTGCATGAATTGAGATAGAATCCTGTGTGATAGAACTGCCACCAGAATTAAAATGTAGAGGTGAATTTTCAGTCAGAAGAGAGACAGCATATCCCAGTCTACCACTAGTCCAACCACTCCAGCTGACTCCTATGTCTAATACCATTCCTTTCTCCAATGGAAGAAGGAAAAGAGAAGGGGAAAAAGAAAACAAAAACCTATGTTTATGTGCACCCCCTCTCTCCACACACACACACAAGTCCCTTTCCTTTCTGTTCACAGCATCTGCACACTATGTAAGAAATCTGTCTCTTTACAGGGACCTTGAAGGTTTTCTACCACACCACACCAAAGACATGCTCTATAACTAAGCATATAATTAAACAGTTTTGTGGATTCAAAGATCTTCTGTTGTTCCAAGCTAAATGAACCCACTTTCTTTAGCCTTTCTCCTTCGATTCTATTCCTCTAAAGATGTCAGAATAGATTTCTATTTCTTCAGCAATCCAACAGAGAACACAATATAATATGTAACAATAAGGTACTTCCTAATTGTGAAACAAAACAATCCTGACCTACTTCATAATCTCTAGTTCTTTTGAGGTTCAACCACACACAAGAACCAAAAGATAAGTCCCTAGAGAAATATTTAATTCTCCATTGACCATTTCCCCAATCTTTCCAAAATAGCACTTGTCAAATTTCCTTTTCAGAAACCTTTAGAATGTTTAAGATACCCTGCATTCATTTTACCATCATCTCTTTATTAACACTCATTCCCAAGAAACACATTTCTCCATTATAAATGGAACTGTTCATCTTAATGTAGACTTGTGAGGTAGTTTAGGATTTTTTATACACTTTTGTTCATACAGTGGAATAAATTGTGGTTCAAATACAGAGACAATATGAACACAGCCAAAGCCCTGGGATAATCCCTACACACCAGTATTTTGTCCACTGAACTATGATGTCAGAAATCTAAGCTTGATTTGTTTTTAAGTGGATAATCCATTAACTGTTTCCATATGCCATAACTGTTCACTTGAGAAATTATTTATAAACCAGTTTATTGCATCTATCTGGCAAATGTGACATACCTGTCACAAAATGTGATTACTTGAGAAAGCTAACAATTGTGGAATAACATTTTCATAATAAATCAGTCTAATGGAATTAGACTATTCATAAACTTTCAGAAAGCTTTTTAATCCCTATTAAGCTAACAGTTTGTGAATAATGAAAGTAATTAATATTAATTTTAGTTGACAAATCCAACACCAATAACCTGTTAGTATACTTGAAATGCATTTTCCAACAGCCTGTAAAAATTAACCAACAGATGCTTCCAATCTGGTAAAAAAAAAAAAAATTCATGCCATTAACATTATTTTGATGATACCAAATGTTCAATATATGAATACTGTGATTAAATTTCTGAAAGATATATAAACAATGTTCTTTTATGACCTTGTTAAGTCTTAACAGAAGCCAGAGATAGTAAAATATGGAAGCCTTTTCTAAAACCAAAATCAGCATTTGTTCTTGCACTCCTCATTCTTATGTTTGAACGAAGAAATTGACTGAGTTTGATTAAAAGTGTAAAGTGCAGGTTGCATGTCTGCCATATTCACCACTATATCCCCAATGCCAAACTCCAGCCCTAACACACAGTATGCACCCAATAAATATGTGTTGAATTGAATATAGGAGCCAAATGGGGGAAAGAGAAAAATCAGGGAAAATCAATATGTGGAGAAATGAGAAAAAGAAATGAAAAGGTGATCTGGAAAAATGCTCAGATGTATTTCCAGAAGAATTTAAAACACAGAAAGATAAGATGTATCTCAAAAACTTAGAGAGAATCAACAAAACAAAAGTAAGATATCTCCAGCAAAATAACATGTAAAAGAGAAAACAAGAAAAGGATATAATTCAATCAAGAAAAATCCTTGCTTTCACAAGATAAGGCTTAGAGAGGAGTTCCTGTATTCCTTAAGATAGGACACATGGGATTCTCCCATAAAAGCAATGTTATTAATGTTCATTGGGAGGCGCTTAGTTTAAAAACAACCTAAGTAAAATATAACTAAATAGAACTATAATAGAGAAGCATTAGTTAAGAGGCAATGTTCAAGCTCTTGCCAAGAATCTCTTGCTATGTCTATGAGCAGGTGGGGCAAGGTGGTGGTAGGGGGAGGGAGTTAGCATGGCTTTGCAGTCCACAAACAAGAAGAAAAGACCTCAGTTCAGCTGAGAAGTAGTAAGGATTAAATAAGATAACCCGAAGACAAGCACTGGGCTGGTATACCACAGGTGTGCACACCCAAACATACAACTCTCAGGGACCTGAAAACCCAGTAATAATGAGCTAAAAAGTCCTAGAAACCTAAAGTAGTGTTTAGTATAAGAAAACAGCCATACTTATTTTGACAGAAAAAAAAATATGACAAAAAATTTCAAGGTTCTCTTTAAAATATTGAATTCAGTTCCTTTATTATTAGTACCTACCAATTTCAAATGCTTAGAAAACACAGAGGATTGGCAACTTCCATTCTAAAGGCCTGGAATGAAAGACAATCAGAAATAGCCCTGGTTCTTAATTCAAGAAGTTACTGCAATTAAAAACAGAGATATACTATTCCTCTAAAGACTCACTATTCTCTGGTAATCTGAATTCTTTGTCCTCTCCTGATTCCTGCTTAGTTGTAATGCAAAACAAATTACCTTCAGCTTCACATAGCCAATAACTCTACTTCCACCTGCTTGCTAGGGAGTGGAGAAGCAATTGTTTTTCCACCTTGAAATGAACAATGAATGGGAGATGAGCTTTAATTTTGAGTTCTGCAGAAATTACAAAACTGAGTCAAAGTAACATTTGGATTCATGGGTGACATGTGAATGTTAATATTTAGATCTAATGCCTCAGAAGGCAGGACGTGAATAAAGATATAGCATGGAATACCCTATCTGCTCTGAAAGCCCTTAGTCTTGGTTAAGCCACCCAGACACCTTTTTCTCACTCCTTCCTTCCTCTCTGATCTTTCCTATAAAATACCTATATAAAATCCTCTCTTTTTTTTTCCGAAAGTAGCAATGACTGGCCTTCTTCAGTAAAAGTCTTAAACACTAGTAATGCCAAAAGCATGCACAGGGGTCCTCAAACAATGCTTTCTGGGAACTATTCTTTAAAATGCAGACCTCTAACAGTCACCCCCACAGCTCAGCTCCTGACGGCATTGTGAAATGTTGGCATTGCCCAGTGTCACGACCTGTCTTTTCTGTTCACCCTGGAAAATACCATCCACTGTCACAGAGAAAGCAGCATTTGAGCTGAGACAAAAGAAGCTGTAGGCTTCTGCAAAGCTGTAAACTAAGTGAAAAAGAGATAATGGGTAGAGGGAACAGTATGCACAAAAGCAGAGAGGGATGGAAGCACAGGAGAGTCAGAAATGATCATCATTTCCTCACCTTGTTCTTTCTAAGTAGTATTTGATTGAGTAAAAGGATCTTTTTCTTCAACCTTGAATCTCAAGGCTAAAGTTAAATGACTTAACAATTTTTTCAAAGTCCAATTATTTCATTTAGGGCTAACACTACAGCTAAATTAAAGACATGCTAACAAGTTTCCCTTTTGAGCCTCATTAATTAAGAAAGTAATCAGAGTAAAGAGGAAAAAAAAGAGAGAGTAGCTGGATGGCAGCATCACTTAAATAGCTTTTTGGTACCACCATTTGCACCTACTAGGAAAGCAAAGGGAAAACTAATCAATTCCAGATTATGGAATCTGAAATTCTGAAGTGTTTTACATGTAAAAACACATCCGTCATATATTTTCCTTGATTGCCTGGAGAGTGCAGTAATCTTATTCAAAGAAAATTTTGATTCTCTATCATTGAAAGGTAAAATTAAGACCTGTTTATGTCACACGTTTTCCTAGGGTAAGCTTGGTGAGAAAATTCTCCGTTTTCAAAACCACAATGTATCATTTTAATATTTTAGTTAATACCAATGGTGCTCAAAAATATCTAGTAATGGTTTGGGATCTACCACAAATTCTAGAAATCTAACTTAATTTACAATGATCTTTTCAAACAAGTTTCTACCTTACAGATATCTTTTAGAAAGTGTCTCAAAGGAGTTTAAATGAATTTTTAACGTATCTAACAACATTCCTTGGTTGCTGTGATGCTCAAGTTAAATCAGATATGCAAAGTATCTAGCATGGAAAATGGATGTGGCTCAAGTGATTGGGCTCTGGTCTACTATATGGAGGGTCCCGTGTTTGGTTCCCGGGGACTTCTGGTGAAAAGCAAGCTGGCACGTGCAGCAAGCTGGCCCAAGCGGTGAGCTGACTCAAGTGCGAGCTGGCCCACACAAGAGTGCTGGCCCGCGTGGAGAGCTGGTGCAGCAAAATGACACAACAGAGAGAGAGGAGAGATAGTGAGAGACACAAAAAACAGGTGGCTCGGGTGATTGAGTGCCTCTCTCCCACGTCAGAAGGTCCTGGGATTGGTTCCCAGTGCCTCTAAAGAGAAGACAAGAAGACAAGCAGACACAGGAGAACGTGCAG
>PVKH010007264.1:0-20352 GCA_004027955.1 Chaetophractus vellerosus | reverse complement strand
CCCATTCCCCCAACACGCAACCATGCTCTATCACCTCACCGCAGATTACGTCCCTATGGATGATGTCCCACTACTTTCTCTTCTCTTTCTCTTTCTTTTAAACCTATTTTTCAGATCCTCGTTCTCAGGGACTGCTCAATTTCTTTTATTCATATCAGTGAGGTCATGTACACCTCATCCTTCAATGCCTGGCTTGCTTCACTCAACATAAGGTCTTCAAGATTCATCCATGTTTTCCCACATGTTAGCATTTTGTTCCTTCTTACTGCTGAGTAGTATTCCATTGTATGTATGTACCACATTTTGTTTATCCATTCATCTGTTGTTGGGCACCTGGGTTGATTCCAACTTTTGGCAATTGTGAACAATGCTGCTATGAACATTGGTGTACATATATCTGTTTGTGTCTTTGCTTTCAATTCTTCTGAGCATATACCCAGCAGTGGAATCACTGGATCATATGGAAGATCGATATTTAGTTTTTTGAGGAACCGCCATATTGTCCTCCACAGTGGCTGGACCCAATCCACAATCCCACAAGCAGTGGATGAGGGTACCCGTTCCGCCACATCCTCTCCAACAATTATAATCTGCAGTTTTTTAAATAGCCGCCATTCTAATGGGTGTAAGATGGTATCTCATTGTAGTTTTGATTTTCATTTCTCTTATAGCTAGAGATGCCGAGCATTTTTTCATGTGCATTTTAGCCATTTGTATTTCTTCCTTGGAGAACTGTCTTTTCAGGTCACTTGCCCATTTTTTAAATGGGTTGTTAGTCTTTTTATTTTCGAGGTGTAGGATCTCTTTATATATGTAAGATATGAGGCTCCTGTCAGATATATGGTTGCCAAATATTTTCTCCCATTGGGTAGGCTGCCTTTTTATTTTCTTGATAACATCCTTTGAGGTGCAAAAGGTTTTAATTTTGAGGAGATCCCATTTATCTATTTTTTCTTTTGCTGCTCGTGCTTTGGGTGTGAAGTCCATGAAACCATTTCTTATTACAAGGTACTGTAGATGCTTCCCTACATTATCCTCCAAGGTTTTTATGGTCTTGGCTCTTATGTTTAGATCTTTGATCCACCCTGAGTTAATTTTCAGATAGGGTGTGAGATGGTGTTCCTCTCTCATTCTCTTGCATACGGATATCCAGTTCTCCATGCACCACTTGTTGAAGAGGCCATTCTCTCCCCACTGGGTGGGCTTGGTGGCCTTGTAAAATATCAGGTGACTGTATATGCAAGGATCTATATGAGAACTCTCAATTCGGTTCCACTGGTCAATGTGTCTATCCTTGTGCCAATACCATGCAGTTTTCACCACTGTAGCTTTGTAGTATGTTTTGAAGTCAGGTAGTGTGATACCTCCAACTTCATTTTTCTTTTTCAATATGTCTTTGGAAATTCAGGGCTTCTTACCTTTCCAAATAAATTTTGTAGTTAGTTTTTCCAATTCCTTAAAAAATACAGTGTTAATTTTTATTGGGATTGCATTAAATCTGTAGATTAGTTTTGGTAGGATAGACATCTTGATGATATTTAGTCTTCCTATCCATGAATAGGGGATATTCTTCCATTTATTTAAGTCTTCTTTGATTTCCTTCAACACTGTTGTGTAGTTTTCTGCATATAAGTCCTTTACATCTTTAGTTAAATTTATTCCTAGGTATTTGATTCTTTTTGTTACTATTGTAAATGGTATTTTTTTCTTGATTTCCTCCTCAGATTGTTCGTTGTTACTGTATAGAAATGCTACTGATTTTTCAGCATTGATCTTATAGCCCCAACGTCACTGAACTCCTTTATAAGTTTTAGCAGCTTAGTTGTAGATTTCTCGGGGCTTTCTAAGTATAGGATCATGTCGTCATGTGGTTAGATATTCAGTTATCAATAAAAATGCATTATGAAAATTGACTGAAAGCAGCACCCACAGAAGATCCTTGCTGGCCAATCTCACTACCACCCCATAGGGAAATCCCATCACTTACCAGCTCACATCCCTCCACCAATCTGCCAAGTTCTTGCTCTTAGATAGCACAACATTGTGAATGTAATGAACAACAGTGAATTATATATTTGAGTGTGGTTAAAGGGGGAAATTTTAAGTTATATATATATTACTAGAATAAAATTTTTTAAAAATAGGACTGTACAACACAAATAATGAACATTATCATAAAAGATGAATTATGGCTAATAGTGAATTACAAAACTGTTCTTTCATGAATTATAACAAATATACCACACAAATGCAAGGTGTTAATAACAGGATAGTATATGGAAACTCTATATTTTATGTATGATTTTTCTGTAAACCTACAACTTCTCTAATAAAAAATCATTGGAGGATTGTGAAAAGATGGCAACAGATTAACAGGGCTGAATGCTCTCACAAAAACAATGGAGAAAGAGCCAAAAGCTGTCAAAGGGACCTGTTTTGGGGGTCAGCAGACCAGGACAGAGCTATACAACTCCCAGGAGGATGAAGGACAGAGAGACGAAGAAGCTGAAATGACAAACGTGGGTTACCAAGACTCTATGGTGACCAAGAAGGGGTCCTTTCCCCCACCCCCACGATGCTAAGCTTGGGTAAACCCCAGGCTCACTGCAGCTACTTGAGAGGGGAACAGACATCTTCTTCCCTGTCAGCTGTTTCAAGGGAACAGGGCAGGGAGGTTAGAGTGCTTTTTTCCAGTGAATTTGGCCAGCAGAGCCTGCTTTTAATCTCAGAACTGGAGATTCAACACAGGAACACAGGAAAGCCAAGACACAAGCACCTCCATGGAAAGTGCACTGATGAGCACCATCTGCTAGCCAGTCTGGAAATTGCATGCACAAAAACTACTGTCCATGCTCTTTGTATGCAACCTCTGGGAGAAAATCTATGCCCCACTAATGAGTCCCTGGCCCAATTTTGAAAACTTAAACTGGGAAATTTTAAAGACTAAGTTGAACCAAATATCAAAGAAGAGCTGTGAAAAAAAAATAGGCAAGAGAGAAATTGGCTATTAAAATAAATTCACCAACATATTCAGATGTCTAGATATCAGTGAAAAATTACAAGCCATACTAGCAAACAGGAAGAGAAGGCCCAGCCAAAAGAACAAACCAAATATCCTGAAGATATACAGGATTTAAGACAATTAGCTAGTGATAATCAAACAACTCTCCTAAATCACTTCAAATAATTTAAAGAAAATATGACTAATGAAATAAAGGATATTAAGAACACACTGGGAATCACCATCCCAGACTCCTCAGGGTTGGGGGAAGAGCTATGGACTAGAATGGACTTGCTGGTATCCTGTTATTGTGATTCACACAATGGAAGAAATTACAAAATTATGTGGAGCCCGTGGCCACTAGACACTTTGGGGGGCAGGGAGAGGGAAAAGCAGTTGTAATACAGGGGCTTTTTCGGGACCTGGGAATTATCCTGAGTGACATTGTAATGACAGATATGGGCCATTTTATATCACCATATAACATGCAGAACTGTGTGGGAGAGAGTGTGGTCTACAATGTGAACTATGGTCCATGCTTAGTGGCAAAGCCCAATGATGTGTATATCTGTTGCAGGTGATGTGCCACACTGATGAAGAATTGTATGTGGGAGGTTGTGGGGGGTGTGGGAGGTGGGGCATATGGGTACCCCTAAAATTTTTGTGCAACATTTATGTAATCAATGTATCTTTAAAAAAATAATTAATTAATAAAAAATAGAAATGAAACAAAGAACACACTGGGAGAGCATAAAGAACAATTTGAAAAGTAACAGACCTTATGAAAGACACGATTGATGAGATTAAAAATACATTAGACTTCAGAAAAAAAAAAAAGCTAGACTGATGACTGACTCTTCAGAAAAGAAAACAAGCTAGACTGATGACTGACTCTCCAGGAAAAAAAAAAAAAAAGCTAGACTGATGACTGACTTTTCAGGAAAAAAAAATACATTAGAGGGGAAGCAGATGTGGCTAAACCAGTTGGGTACCTGCCTATCATGTGGGAGGTCCTGGGTTTGGGTCTCAGAGCCTTCTATAGAAGATGAGCCGACGTCACACCCACTGCAATAAGCTAGACACCACACCTGCTGTAACAAGCCAGATGCTGTACCCGCTGCAATGAGCTAGAAACTGCACCTGCCACAATGAGCAAATGCCTAAATGAGCAGATGACAGAAGCCAGCAGAAACTGCAGCCCGCAGAGAGCAGATGTGGCTCAGGCCACTAGGTACTTGCCTTCCACATAGGAGGTCCAAGGTTCAGGTCCAGGTTCCTCCTGGAGAAGGTGAGCAAATAATTGGCAGACAGACAAGAGATCCATCTGCCAGGGGATGGGAAAAAATAAGTAAATAAAGTTAACAAATCTTTAAAAAATACATAAGAGGCACATAAGAGCAGATTCGAGTTGCTTGAAGACAGAATTAGTTATTTTGAAGACAGAAAATCTGAACTGGAAAAGACAGGAGAACAGAAAGAGAAGAGAAGGAAAAAAATGGAACAGAGTCTCAGGCAATTGAATGGCAAAGAGAAACATGCAAACCTTCATGTTATTGGTGTCCCAGAAGGAGAAGCGAATGGAAAAGGCAAAGAAAGAATATTTGAGAAAATAATGACTGAAAACTTCCCTACCCTTATGATACACATAAATATCAATACCCAAGAAGGACAACATACCTTAAACAGAATAAATCTGAATGGACCTACCCGGTGACACCTACTATTCAGAATGACAAGTATCAGAGATAAAGAGAAGATTCTGAAAGCAGCAAGAGAAAAGCAAAGCATCACATACAAGGGAAACATGATAAAATTAAGTGCCAACCTCTCATCAGAAACCATGGAGGAGAGAAGAAAGTGGTATCATGTATTAAAGGTATTGAAAGAGAAAAACTGCCAGCCAAGAATTCTGTATCTGGCAAAGCAGTCTTTCAAAAATGAGGGTGAGTTCCAAGTCTTCACAAACAAACAAAAACTGATAGAATATGTTACCAAAAGACCAAATTTGCAAGAGATACTAAAGGGGGTGTTGCAGCTTGAAAGGAAAAAACAAGTGTGAGAGATTTGGAGAAGAGTTTAAAAATGAAGATTATTGGGAAGGGTAAACTAAAGGATAAGAAGACAGTCAAGAGAATGATATGACAACAGGGGGATGAAGAACAAAATGGATGAAATAAGCAATGCCTTACAATAATAACATTGAATGTTATTATTCAAAAGACATAGACTGGTAGAAGAGATTAAAAAAAATATGAGCTATCTATATGCTGTCTCCCAGAGACCCACTTCAAATGTAAAGACACAACCAGGTTAAAAGTGAAAGGTTGAAAAAATGTATTCCATGGAAATAATAACCAAAAAAGAGCTGGAGTAGCGATAGTGATATCAGACAAAACAGATTTCAAATGTAAAACTGTTATAAGGGATTAAGAAGATTTTATGTATTAATAAAAGGGGCAATTCACCAAGAAGAAATGACTATACTAAATATATATGCACCTAACATGAATTCTCCAAGACACATAGGGCACACAATGGCAAAATTGAAGGGAGAAATAGATGTTTCTACAATAATACTTGGAGACTTCAATACACCACTCTCAGTATTGGATAGAACATCTGGGCACAGGATAAATAAAGAAATAGGGCTTGAATAATATGATAAATGAACTAGGCCTAACAGACATCTATAGAGCATTGCACCCCAAAACAGCAGGATATACTTTCTTTTAAAATTCTCATGGATCCTTCTCCAAGATAAACCATATGTTGGATCACAAGACAAGTCTCAATAAATTTAAAAAGATTGAAATTATACAAGACATTTTCTCTGATCATAACAGAATGATACTGGAAATCAATAATGGATGGAAACAGGGAAAATTCATAAATATATGGAGATTAAACAACACACTCTTAAATAATCAGTGGGTCCAAAAAGAAATTGCAAGAAAATTCAGTAAATATCTTGAGATGAATGAAAGTGAAAAACACAACATATCAATGGAACACTGCAAAGGCAGTGTTGAGAGGGAAATTTATAGCCCTCAGTGGTTACATTAAAAAAAGAATAAAGAGCTAAAATTGAAGATCTAAATGCACACAAAAAGAACAATAAACTAATCCCAAACCAAGCCAAAGGAGGGAAATGTAAAAATCAGAGCAGAAAAGAATTAAATTGAGAACAAAAAACAATAGAATCAGCAAAAACAAAAGTTGGTTCTTTGAGAACATCAACAAAATCAACAAACACTTAAATAAACTGACAAAGAAAAACAGAGAGAAGATGCAAATAAAAAAATATAAAATGAGAGGGGATGTTACCACTGAACCTGCAGAAATAAGAGAGATCATAAGAGGGTACTATGAACAACTGTATGCCAAAAAATTAGACAATATAGAGGAGATGAACAAATTCCTAGAAACACACAAACCACCTACACTAACCCTAGAAGAAATAAAAGCTCTCAACAAACCAATCACAAGTGAAGAGATTGAAATAGTCATCAAAAACTCCCCAAAGATGAAAAATCTGAGACCAGATGACTTCACAGGTAAATTTTACCAATCATTCAAAGACGATCTACTACCAATCTTGCTCAAGCTCTTCCAAAAAACTGAAGAGGAAGGAATGCTACCAAACTCATTCTATGAAGCCAACATCACCCTAATACCCAAACCAGATAATGATACTACAAAATAGAAAATTACAGACCAATATCTCTAATGAATATAGATGCAAAAATCCTCAACAAAATACTTGCAAACAGAATCCAAAAGCACATTAAAAGAATTATACACCATGATCAAGTGGGTTTTATTCCATGTGTGCAAGGGTGTTTCAACACAAGAAAATCAATCAGCGTAATAAACTAAATGGATAAATTGAAGACAATTCTCATGATCCTCTCAATTGATGCAGAAAAGGCATTTGACAAAATATAGCACCTTTTCTTGATAAAAACACTCCAAAAGATAGGAATAGAAGGAAGCTTTCTCAATATGGTGAAGTGCATATATGAAAAACCTCCAGCTAGCATTGTACTCAGTGGTAAAAGACTAAAAGCTTTCCCTCTGATATCAGGAATAAAACAAAGATGTCCACTGTCGCCACTTTATTCAATATTGTGCTAGAAGTTCTAGCTAGAGCAATTAGGCTAGGTAAAGAAATAAAAGGCACTCGAATAGGAAAGAAAGAAGTAAAACTTTTACTATTTGCTGATGGTATGATCCTATGTCTAGAAATCTCATGAAAAATCCACAATAATGCTACTAGCACTGATAGATGAGTTCGGCAAACTGGTGAGATACAAGATTAATGCGCAAAAACCAATAACATTTCTTTAAACTACTGATGTGCAATCTGAGGAGGAAATCAGAAAAAAAATCCATTTACGCTAGCAACTAAAACAACCAAATACTTAGGAATAAACTTAACAAGGACATAAAGGACCTGTATTCAGAAAACTATAAACATTGTTAAAAGATACTAAAGAAAACTTAAATAAATGGAAAGGCAATCCATGTTCATGAATTTGAAGACTAAATATCATTACGATGTCAATTTTACCCAAATTGATTTACAGATTCAATGAAATCCCAATAAAAATCCCAACAGCCTTTTTGCAGAAGTGGAAAAACCAATTATCAAATTTATTTGGAAGGGTATGGGACCTCAAATAGCCAAAAAGATCTTAGAAAAGAAGAATGAAGTTGGAGGACTTTCACTTCCGGACTTTAAAGCATATTCCTTAGCTACAGTGGTAAAAACAGCATGGTACTGGCATAAAGACAAATATATTGACCAATGGAACCGAATCAAGAACTCAGAAATTGACCCTCACATCTACAGTCAAGTGATTTTTGACAAGGCCATCAAGCCCTCCTAGCTGGGCCAGAAGAGTCTATTCAAAAAATGGTGCTGGGAGAATTGAATAAAGCCTCCCGATTCAATAAGCTTAGCAAACCCCAAACAAGATAAACCCAAAGAAATCCATGCCAAAACACAGCATAATCAAACATCTGAAAACTAAAGATTAAAGAGAGAAATGGCACCTTTTTTTTTTTTTAGAGGAGAAACATGTAGAATGACAGCATATTTCTCATCAGAAACTGTGGAGGCCAAAAGAAAGAGGCACAATATTTTTCATGTGCTTAAAGAAGAAAACCATCTACTCAGAATACTATACTAGTGAAAACCTTCTTCAGGAATGAAATGGAAATCCACATATTCTCAGATGAAGGAAAAAATTTGTCATCACCAGACCTTGCTAAAAGAATGACTAGAGGAAGTTCTCTAAACAGAAAGGAAACAATAAAAGAAGGAAGGTTGGGACATCACAAAAGAAGAAAGAACACAGTGAGCTAAAATATGAATAAATACAATAGACTTTACTTCCCTGCTGAGTTTTTTTAATTACGTTTGATGGCTGAAGCAAAAATTATAACAATGTCTGGTGTTTTTTAAAATATATGAAGAGGAAATACTTAAGACAATTATATTATAGATGCAGGGAGGTAAGGGGACTTAAAGGGAGGTAATATTTCTATACTTCATCAAACTGATAAAATATCAAGACCAGTAGACTGTGATAAGTTGTGAATACAAACTATAATACTTAGAACAACCACTATGAAGGCTAAAAAGCAAAATACTCAAAATACTATAGATATCAAGATGGAATTTGTAATGGTTTGAGAGTTTTATTTAATTATGAATTCCAAAAATAAAATTGGATTATGCTTGTAAACTGATCTGTTCATCTGGGCATGGTTAAGTTATGATTAGTACGTTAACTGCCATGTCAGTGGGACGTTGAGCCCCACCACTCGGTGGGCATGGTCTCAAGTATAAAAGGCTAGACAAAAGGCAGCAGTGATGAGAGAAGCAGATTTGAGAAGCAGTTCTGATGGAGTGAGCCGTTCGCCCAATAGTATACAGCTGGCCTTGTGGAGAGACACAAAGCATAGAGATCCTCATGGTCTACAGCTGAACTTGTGGAGGAACCAGAAGCTAAGCCCGGAGAGAAACGCAGCCCCGGGAACAGAGGAACCCGGAAGCCTGAACCCTGGAGACGTCAGCAGCTGTCTTGCTCCAACACGTGAACTTTGGTGAGGGAAGAACTTTATGCTTTGTGGCCTGGTAACTGTAAGCTCTACCCCAAATAAATACCCTTTATGAAGACTGACCAATCTTTGGTATAGTCCAAAAGGCACACCTGTGGCTGACTAAAACAGAATTCTACAAAAAATGTCCAGGTGGTCTGCAAAAAGCAGGAAAAAGAAAACAGGGAAATGAAAAACATAGAGAAAAACAGGAAGCAAAAATAAAATGGCCGATTTATGCTCTAACATATCAAAAATTACACTAAATTTAGATATCTAAATATATCAATTAAGAGATTGATATATTTTTAATTTCTGTTACTATTGTCTTCAGCTCTGTTTAGTTTCTTTTCATAATCTCCATCTCTGTGTTGGTATCCTTTTTTTGTTCATCTATCGTTTTCTTGATTTCCTTTAGTTCTTTGTCCTTGTTTTCCTTTAATTCTTTGAATATATTTAGAACTGTTTTTTTTTAAAGATTTATTTATTTTATTACATATCTCCCCTTCCCCCCTGCTGCGGCGATGCACCGAGAGTGGTCACTGCGCAGGCGCGGCTTTCCCCGCTTGTGGGCGGCTTCTGCGTCCATTCACGGCCGGTTTTCAGTTCACGGGTGGCTGCCTGTGCTCCATTCGTGGCCGACCTGCCCTGCCCATGGCGGCTTTTGCCCTGTCCGTGGCAGCTTTTTGCCCTGCCCATGGCGGCTCTGGCCCGCCCATGGCGGCTTGCCATTCTCAAGGCGGTCTGCCCACTAGGAGAGGTCCCCGGGAACCGAAACCGGAGCCTCCCATGTGGTATGCCGGTGCCCTATCCACTGGGCTATCGAGCCAGCCCCAGAACTGTTTTTTAAAGACTTGGTTATCCCAAGTCTGACCCTCCTCATTGATGGTTTCTAATGCTTTAAAATTCTCCTTTGCCTGTGACATCATTTCCAGTTTCTTTGTATGTTTTGTAATTTTTTGTCAATATCTGGTCATTTTAATATTTTAGTGTATTATTGCTGAAATTTAGACCCCAAGGCTTCCATTCCTTAAGCTTTTATCCAGCTAAGGTTATGACAGAGCTTTCCTTTATTACCAGGAGCTAACAAAAAAAGAGGAAAAAAAAAAAAAAAGAAAAGAAAACACCTGTCCTAGTCTTTGCAGATTGAACTGTGCAAGTGTTCTTCTTCAGGGCTTATCTATACAATGCCTTTAGGAAAGAGCTGGTAGAGGCCCTTCTTCTGATCAATTCTGCACATGCCTCTTGTCTTGGGCATGCATATGTGACACTAGGAATTCCTATGTTTACATAGATATGAATGTTCCATCTTCCCTAGAAAACAATTTCCTCATGGTCTCAGGCACAGCACTGAATATCCTACAGCCAACAATCCCTTGCCCCCAGCAGCACAACTTGATGGTTCTCCCATGATGCTCTGTAGGAGAGTTTGGTGAGCCAGCTTCCACACACAGGGCATGTTTTAGGACAGTAAGTCACTTAGGCCACCACCAGACAGATTGCACAAGGCATATGTGCTCCCAGTATGTGCTCCCTCTGAAGCCAGGACCAGCAATCTGCACTGGGGGCATGGGCCAGCTCCTTGTCAACTGGTGACGGGTGGAAAAAGTGCCAGACAGGGCACCACAAGATCCTACTGGTTTATTTTTTCTTGATTTGGTGCTTTCTCTATTACTGAAGTCCTTTAACTGTTTCCAGGAGCTTTGAGAAAGATGTTTCTGTTAGTTTTTGCTGGTGTTCAAAGCATCTGTTGAGGGTGTGGAGCCCTGAGTGTCTTACTCTGTCATCTTGATTGGGGCAGGCGTGGCTCACAGTTTTGAGCCTAGAAGAAGTCCAAAATCAAGAATTTGGCAAGGCTTGCTTTCTCCTGGAGTCTGTAGCATTCAGGGCCTGGCTTGCAGCAATCCTTCAGGTTCCTTGTCTTCTATGTCTGCCTCCCATCACATGGTGATGTCCTCTACTTTCATCTACTCTTCTGGTTTTCCCCTGACTTCTAGGCTTTGGGCTACTCTTGCATTTCTCTGACTTCTAGTTTTTGTTTCCTCTTTATAACGCGTTCAGTAATATGGCTTAAGGCTAACTCTGCTTCAGCTCACACACCTTAACTAAAAATAACATCTTTCAAAAAGTCCTTTTTACAATGGGTTCATATCCACAGGGGTGTGGATTAAGATTAAGAACCTGTATCTGTTGAGGTACATAAATCAACCTACCACAATCTCTATCTTGGGACAAATGCTAGAGTGAGGTTTTCTTTTTGATTTTGAATTTTTAGTGGTGTGTGTGTGTGTGTGTGTGTGTGTGTGTGTCTTTGGGTCTTTCTTTCCTGATCTTCTAAGTGTCGAGTTATTTCAGCATTTGCTTCTGCTTAATCTCCTATTTCTAAACCTATAGGTGTAACTAAAGACTTCTGTCTGAATTTGAACAGTTAGCTCATGAAATTTGGTTTGCTGTATCTGCCCAGAATAGTCTATACAAATTTGTATTTCATTTTATTCAAAGCCCCTTACATAACATGAAGCTTTTACTAAAGATTTATAATTGTTCCCAATTTCAAAAGGGCTCAGGAGGTGGTTCTCTGCCCCACAGTTTCAAGGAGAAACAGGAAAATGGAAAAGACTCTTGACAATACCTGTGAGGAGAGAACATTCAGATAAATTCTAGAGAATCACTTTTTAAAACAGTCTGTCACATTTAAAAATAAAGAAGCAAAAAAATTAAGTTCTAAAATAAAGTCTGTTGTCCTGGAATAAAACAGAATCATTAATATTAAACTATTAAAATATTTAAATAAATTAAGAAACTGAATCTCTTAGAGTTTAAATGACTCGCCAAGTTTTACAAAATCTTTGTCAACAGAACCAGAATGGATACTTCTAAGCCACTGTGCTTCTATGATAAACTGTTTAGCATTTTCTTTATTTGAGCATCACCTAGATATTTGAGAGCCAAATACCACCAAAGTAACTTTCTTGTTTATGGTGAATTATCCGATAAACTATTATATTCTAAACACAGAAGATAATAGTTTGTCTCATACTCTATTAAGAAATTAATAACCTGCTTTTTCATGTTTTTTACCATTGTAGAAAGAAAGCATTACTTTATAGTAAACATAGTAGTTGCACATTTTTGTTCCCAAACAAGTTCTCTTTAAAACAAAAATTTAAATAACAAATTTTTTAAAAATTTAAAGCCTAAGAAAAGGGAGCTTTGGGAGCAGATGTGGCTCAAGTGGTTGAGTGCCTGCTTTCCACATATAAGGTCCCAGGTTTGATCCCTGGTACCTCCTAAAAACAAAACAAACAAAAACAGACAAATGAAAAAACCAACTTGGGGGAGCTGATGTAGCCAGCTTCCGACACACGACGTCCTGGGTTCATTCCCCAGCCCGGTACCTAAAAAAAAAAAAACTTCAGAGTGTGGGTCAAGTACTTCAAAACTGGAAAGGACTTCAGTATTCACATAGCAGAGAAAAAAAGTGAGGCCTATAAAGGCTGCAATCCAAGCCTTGCATCTTGCCATCCAACTCTGGTACTAGCCACATGAATGACCTTGAGTGAGCCCTGTGGCCTCACACGGTTTGGTTTCTCTGAAGTGGGCTGTCAAATTTCATTTTGATCATTACCTGATTTCCTCAAAGATTAAGAGAAATTCTTTTAGATTACAGACATGTGCAATATTTTCAGTCCAAGTAGATGCACTTATTAAATTGAAAGGACATAATTATCTTTCTAAGCAAGGAAACAAAAGATTGTATGACAAAATATATAACTTGATTCACAAATTCATGCCACCACCACTCTCCACCCCCAAAACCCAATGGAATGTTCTCAGATAATCACTGTCAAATAAACGCGGGCTTACCCATGCTTCAGGACCTTATGTTCCACAGCCAATTTATGTTGAGGAGACATATCATTATAACTGGTATTTTTCCTAACAGGGATTAGACTTTTCACTAAGAATTGCTGCACACACCACCCACAGTGTTACCAGATTTTCCCGAATTGCTAAATGGAAAAGAGCCCAATTTAGTACTTAAATATCATTTCAACTTTACACCAAATACTTTCTAATTTTTTATTTTGCATTACTTGCTAGCTATGCTTTTACAGAATTTTAGAAATAATTTCCTTCACTTAAACTTCTAGTAATTTGATCCTTTTTCATTTGACAGACATTTTTCTCCCTTCCTTTTTAATTGTTGTAAAATTTGCATGACTGATGTTGTTTTAAAATTAAATAGCCCATACATGACTATTGCTCTTACAAAGTACATAATTACCAGTGTCAAACAAAACTGCAGCTGGCTTCTTCCCCTTCCTTCCAACTAAAGAAATATCACTAAATAATATCAATGGGATAAGGATTTTCACAAGGTCCATGGGACAAGTATTATGAATTTAATGGAAATCACACATGTATTACAATTCTGTGAAATAAATTCTTAGAAAATTATTAAAGTCTATTTTACTGTCCAAATATTTAATGATGCTGTCATTGGAATATATAATGGTTTAATCAGAAATCATTCATACTCACTGGTTCAAGACTTGAGAAAGCTCTCTCAATAAACTCATGTGGAAACTTAAGAATGTGATGTCAGCTGTTTTCCAGTGCTATTATAGTATACTAGGATAACTATAAAAAATGTTATTCTTTATAATATATTTATAGATCTTTATAAATTTTCAAGTTATTTACATTTATCATCTTCCTTAAGTCACAAAGCAACCCTATGAGGTAAAAGGAGGTCATCTCTAGTCTACAGATGTTATATATGAGGTAATACATGATCATTGCCTGCAGCACAACACCTGGCCCAGAGGAAGGGCTCAATAAAGTGACCTCCAAAATTTGCTGGTAGGTGGAAGTGTTGGACCTGGAAGCCAAAGCTTCTGGTTCCCAATCTAGTATTTTATGTTATAACACCCTGACTCTATAGACAAAATGTAAACTCCAATAATGACATATTAACTAGCCATGGTCACCTAACTACAGGTGCAAGAGAGGGCTGCAGGAAGCTCTCAGAAAGACCACTCAGCCATCTCCTTGGGGTTAAAGCCCCATAAACAATAAGCAAATGCTGTTCTCTTTCAGGAACTGGCACAAATACCTTCAAACCTGATGTAGTTGTCACAGCAGAAGCAGGTTCCCTCATAGTAAGTAGCTAGGCTGCCTGTGCCTGTTTTTTTATTTCATTATGGAAATGTTCAATCATACACAAAAATAAAGAGGATAATATAAAGACCCATTCTGTACCATCATGCAGTCTCAATAATCACCAACATTTTGTATTTTTTTCTAGATGTGCTACTTATGAAGCACAAGACTGCTGGCTACGTGGTTTCTAAGAACTCAAGGAGCCAAGTTGCCCCAGAAAAAGCTGGAGAAATTGTGGGTCTCACAGATCTCATTTTCTACTTACACGCCCAGCTCAGAGAATAAATTTACCTCAAGTCCCAACAACCAAAGTGTTGAACAGGTGACCTAATGTCCTTATTAATTCCAATTTAGATTTGCCAGTCCCAAACAGTCTATAACTTGAAAGTTTCTTTATCTCAAATATAAATCCATAGGCTTTTGAATTCTGCTGTTTCTGAATCCCTGTACCAGTCTACTTGCATAAGTTTTATGTTAATTCTAGTATTCTGTTACAGTATATTTATTTCTGTATGTACCTTATCCTTCCTCTTGGAGCTTAATGAAGATTTTGTATTTCCTTTCACAACCATAATTGTGGCTTTTGCGACAATACGAAAAATAACTGCATATTAAAAATTTATTGAATCTGTTATGTTCCTCACAAATTTCAAAGTTTAATTCTTATATTCTGAAAGTTTAAAATATCACCCTAAATTGAGGCAAAATTGTGGTTCCACAAATTATTTAATTTAAAACAACAGAGAAAGATAGTCACTTGACAACTTAAAAAAAATTACTCCACAGTTACTCACACTGGCAGGAATAAATGTCACTCCACTTCAAATTCCTAATAAACTCACCCTGAAAATGCATGTGCTTACTTTCCCCTGCTAAACTTTAGGTATTGTCATATAATGAAATGGTAGTTACATAAATGTCAAATATTAAAATATAAAGTATAAGTGGTACTTGGTATACATTCCATGACCATCTTTTAATAATCACACTCAGTACTTAAGGGATGCTTTCTTTCAGAAGTGAGAACCCCTCAACAGCACTTTTACTGGACTTTAAAATACTTTGGGGAAAAGGAAAATCATGTTACCTCCACTTTTAGAAATAAGAAAAGTGAGCCATCAAGGTTAATTTACTGCCTGGTTCATCGATCAAATAAATGGGCAACAAAGGGTTTGAACTGTCAACTTCTGGATCATCCATATAGCCAGTAAATAAACTTTTATTGAGTACTTACTATATAGTAGACCCAACTCTAGGCATTAGAGGTATAAAGATGAATAAAACACTGTTCTACCCTTGAAGAAAAGGAAACAAAACTTTAAAGTAAATACAATTAACTTTTATAGGTATTATAATAAAATGAGTACTGGTTTTAAAGGAACCCAAAAGTGAAATTAGGCTCTTCTGCTGAGTACAGAAGAGAAGGTGCCTTATCAACTGAATCTTGGAAAAATTACCGGGATATTGACCAAAGATTCAAGGCAAAAGAAGGAATTCCAGGCCAGAATAAGGGAATTGGGAAAAGGTGGAATATGTTCTCACCATGGAGGAAACAGCTCAGCCCATTGGTGGAACTGCAAGTGGTTTGGAACAGCTGGACATGTAATCACTATCCAACCTCGATCTCAGTAGTTTTCTATGTCTCCCTTTTATCTCTTTTAGTGTTGGGGACTTGGGACCCCCACCCTCTATTGCTCTTGTTTTCTCCTCTCTGTGCTTTCAAAAAGGAAACTATTACTTGGGTAAGGAGTACAACTGTGAATTGCCACCTCTTCCTCTCATTGACAACACACCTGCATCCCTTCCCATTTTCATAAGACCCTGGGTCTAGAAAGCAATATCAAACATCTTTTAATCTCCAATTAAAAGGAAACACTACCTGAGACCATTTTAGACAGAACTCCTTGGAGGTAGAGTCTGCTGCTACTAAAGGTGAGAAATGGAGGCATCGGCATGAGAGGACACAGAAATTATTTTAAAGTAATCATCTTATCTACATCAGTTGGAGGTGAGGTTTGCTTTACAAATGGAAGGGATGACCAATATAGATACAAAAATAAGTTTAAAAATAATAGCTTCCCATTAATTGTACCTGGCACATGATGGTTTTGCTTTAAATATATTATCTCTAATCCTCAAAACAACTCTGCAAGGTAGATATTATGTCCTAAAATTTATAACTGAGGTTCAGGGATGCAAAGTCACTATCCCAAAGCCAGTAAATGGAAGAATGAAAATTGTACTCATGTCTATTTGAGTCCAAAACACAATCTCAAATAAGTCAGGCTGAGGATGAGAAAGAAAGCATTATATAAAGCAAACATAGCCTACGAGACCTCTGAGACACCATCAAGCATACCAATATACACATTATGGGAGTCCCAGAAGGATAAGAAAGACAGAAAGGGGTAGAAAGTATTTAAAGAAATAATGACAGAAAACTTCCCAAACTTAGCAAAAGATATGAATATGCACATCTAAAAAAATGCAAAGAACAGAAAACAGGATAAACATGAAGAAAAACATGTCCCATGACATACTGTTGAAATTGTCAAATGCAAAGGAAAAGGAGAGAGTTCTGAAAGCTGCAAGAGAAGAGCAGCATGTTAAGTGCAAGAGCGTCCCCAAAAGTTTGAGTGTTGAAATTTCTCATCAGAAATCATGGAGACAAGAAGGTAGTGGGCTGAAATACTTAAAGAATGAGAAAAACAACTACTGCCAAACAGGAATTTTATATCTGGAGAGACTGTCTTCCAAAAATGAGGGTGAGATTAAGATATTCTCAGTTAAACAAAAGCGGAGGGAGTTCATGACCACTAAACCAGCCCTACAGCCAATGCTAAAGGGAGTTTCACTTAAAGGCAAGGACACTAGACAGGGGTTCCAAGTGGCATGAAGAAATAAAGATCTCTAATAAAGATAATCATTTGGGTAATTATTAATGTCAGTACTAATGTATTGTGTTTTTGATATGTAACTCCACTTCTTACTTCCTACAGCTGCTAAAATTCAAAAGCATAAAAAGTAATGATATATCTGCGGTTTTGTATATACAATGTACACACATATAATTCATTAAAATTACCAAAAAAGGTGGAGGGACAGAAGGGTATAAGAACAATGTATGTATATGCTTTTGAAATCAAGTAGGAATAAAATCAAATATGAATCCTATATACAGGATGTAATGGTTTGGCAGTTTTATGTAATTATGAATTCCAAATATATATATATTGAATCGTGTTTGTAAACTGATCTGTTAATCTGGGCATGATTAAGTTATGATTAGGGAATTAACTGCCACGTCAGTGGGACGTTGAGCCCCACCCCTCGGTGGGTGTGGTCTCAAATTTAAAGGCTAGGCAGCAGATTTGAGTTGCAGAGATTTGGAGGAGATTTGAGAAGCAGTTCTGATGTTGGAGTGAGCCGTTCGCCCGATAGTCTACAGCTGGCCTTGTGGAGAGACCCAAAGCATAGAGATCCTCATGGTCTACAGCTGAACTTGTGGAGGAAACAGAAGCTAAGCCCTGAGAGAAATGCAGCCCCGGGAACAGAGGAACCAGGAAGCCTGAACCCTGGCAAACGTCGGCAGCTGTCTTGCTCCAACACATGGACTTTGGTGAGAGAAGAACTTTATGCTTTGTGGCCTGGTAACTGTAAGCTTCTACCCCAAATAAATACCCTTTATAAAGACCAACCAATTTTTGGTATATTTTCAAGAGGCACTTCTGTGGCTGACTGAAACACAGGATGTTAAATTTTACCGTGGTAATCACAAGGAAAACACATGAAAAGTAATCCAGGTAGAAATGAAATTGGACTCCATATGGTACAATATAAAAAATAAAATAAATATGAAAGAAGGCATTAATGGAAGAATTGAGAGAAAAAAGGTATGAAACTTACAAAGAGTAAATAGCAAAATGGCAGAAGGAAATCCAGAACTGTCAATAGCAACTTAAACTGTAAATGGAGTTACTCTCCAGTTCAAAGTCAGAGACTGGCAAAATGGATTAAAAAAGGATGACCCAACTCTATGCTGTTTACAAGAGACACCTTAAATTTAAATACACAAGTGGTTGAAAGTGAAAGAATGGAAATATATATACCATGCAAGTAGCAATCAAAAGAGAGCTGGGGTAGCTATATTAATATCAGACAAAATAGTTTAAATTTAAAATGGTTACTAGGGAAAAAGTCAGTCATTATATACAGATAAAGAGGTCAATTCAACAAGAAGATGTAACAATGATAAATATATGTGTGCCTAACAGCACAGCCCCAAAATATATGAAGTAAATGCTAACAGTTTTGAAAGAAGAAACATATCATTCCACATTAATAATAGGAGACTTAAATACACTACTTTCAATAATAGATAGAGCATCCAGATAGAAGATCAATACTCTAAACCAGGGGTTCTTAACAAGGGGTCTGTGAGCTTGAATTTAAATTAAAAAACAAAACAAAACATTATTCTTGTGGGGATGTGTCAGTGCAGGTGTGATATATTTATTAAATAATACACAGTATAGTGTGGACTTAGTAAGGGGTCTGTGGTTTTCACCTGACTGGCAAAGGGGTCCATAGAACAAAAAAGGTTGAAAACACCTGCTCTAAACCAACTAGACCTAACAGACATATTTAGAGCATTTCGTCCATTAACAACAGAATACACATTCTTCTTGAGTGCACATTGATCATTCTCCAGTACAGACTATACGCCAGGTAACAATATAAATGCCAGAAAATTTTAAAATGTTGAAATAATACAATATATCTTCTCCAACATGATGGAATGAAACCAGAAAACAACAGAGAGAGAATGGAAAATTCACAAAAATGTGGAAATTAGACAACATACTCTTAAACAACCAATGAGTTAAAGAGGAAATCACAAGAGAAATTAGGAAATACTTTGAAGTGAGTGAAAATGAAAATACAATATACAAAAGCCTATGGGATGCAGCAAAGCCAGTGCTGATAGGCAAATTTAAAGATCTAAATGCTAACATTGAAAAAGAAGAGACTTCCAGGAAGATGGTGTTGGAATATATAGGCAGGGTTCAGCTCTCACAAAAACAATGGAGGAAGGGCAAAAAGCTGTCCAAGAAAGGTGCTTTAGAGATCTGTGGACCAGGAGAGTGCTGTGCATTATCCAGGAGGGCAAGAGGCAGAAAGACAAAGAAGCTGAAATGAAAGCCATGAGTTGCTACCCCCTGTGCCTGGGAATGACACCCATCCCCTAACCTAAAGTTCAATAGCCTTGATTAAACCAGTGGCTAACTGCAGCCAACCAAGAGTGGAACAGACACCATCCTCCCTGGGAAGAAAGGATGATGTGGCAGAGGGCAGAGAGTGATTTCTCTTCAGTGAATTTGGACAACAGAGTCCACCTTGAATCCCATCTTTTCCCAGACTAGAATCACTGAAAAGTGGAGGTTAAAAGGGACACCTCCATGGAAAGATTTGCCAACAAGAGCAATCTGCTTGCTAGCTGGGAAACTGCAAGGAGAAAAGCCACTTTCAGTAGTCTCTTGTTCCAGTCTTCTAGGAGAGGATAGGTGACCCATTAGTGAATCTCTGGCCCTATTTTGGTAAATTGAAGTGGGCAATTTTAAAGACTTAGAATAAGTTGAACCAAAAATCAAAGAAGAGCTGAGGAAAAAAAAAAACACTAGGCAAGACAGAAAAAATGACTATCAGAGTAAATTCACCAACATATTCAGGTGCCTAGACATCAGCAAAAATTACAAGCCATACTAAGAAAGAGGAAAAGATGGCCCAGCCAAAGGAACAGGCTAAAATCCTGGTGAGAGACATGAGTTAAGACAACAAATAAAAGACAATCACACAAATCTTCTAAATCAATTAAAAGAATTGAAGGAAAATTTGGTAAAGAGATAAAGGATGTGAATATTCTCGCTGTCCTGATTTTGTGATAATCAGCGTAGGCTATACATTTGCTAGATTAGAAACCATGCATGTGTCTCCAGACCTAGTTTTTCTTCCTAGGTCTGGTTTTTAGAATGCTGGTGATAAAATAAGCTTGATTTATTATATGACCATCCTGTATGGGA
>PVKH010007263.1:0-20356 GCA_004027955.1 Chaetophractus vellerosus | reverse complement strand
GACACAGGTCTATGGGTTTGTGGGGTATACTCAGGCCCTGCCACGGAAAGAATGGAGAGGGACCTTGTGAAGGTGTGCACAAACCCATAGATGTACTTGGGGGACATCCAAACAATGACCACAGTGAAAGATGTCAAGAGTCATTTGGCCCCTTTCTCTGCTGTCTTGTTCTGATTGGGAAAATTCCACATTTGAGATTCCATCAAGATTCTTCAGTACCTTTCAGTCAAGCAAATTGAATTATCAATTTAGTCAATTATGTCATAGAGGAAATGATGGAAAGAAAAAGAAGGAGGACTAGAGATAAGGGAGAGATGTAAAAAATTTAGGAGGAAAAAAAGGAAGAAGAAGGAAAAGACAAAAAAAGTGAAAGAAAGGCAGCAAAGAGGAAGGAAAGGCAAAGAAAAGGAGGAAAGGTAATTATAAGCAAAGCACTGTCGATTTTCAGTTGGTAGAACAAAACCTTGTAAACTTCTTCAAAGGTCTTTAATTATTGGATAACAGTAGATTGATCTGTTTGTGTGAAAAGCATTTATTTGCTATTGTGTGCGTAAGTTAAAACAGTAGTCCAACTTCCACCTCTTTTTTGTCATTGGCTCTTATTCCTGGCCATATTTCACATTTGAACCTGCTCACCATATGTGTACATACTTATGCTTTCTTCACCACTAATTGCTTCTTTTTTGACAATACCATCTATACATGCATAGTATATGGCCGTTTTTTATCACTCTAAGCCTATTAATGCCCAGACTTATGGTTCCCAGAGGAATTAAAATTAACCAGCACTCTAAATATTGCTCATGAGTTGGAAAACTCCTGTATTTTAGAATCTCACTCCAGTTCTTTTTAATTGGTTTGCAATATTTCACCCTTCAGGGCTTGGCCTTAACTTTTCAAAGTATGTATTAAAAAAAATTTATGAGACTGATATGAAAGGCAAAACTTTGGAAAAGTAAACAGTTCTTTTGGACAATGATAGTACTTATTCTATGATTTAAAGCACAATTTTATAGTTTTGGAAGAGACTAAGCTCTTATTGACTTTCCACTGACTTCTATTATCATCGATGAAATTTTTACCTATAAATGAGCTACCAGTATAATGGGCTCTATCAGCAGAAAGCTTAGGGCTCTGTATAAAAGCATTCTCTTTTGGTGAATTCCTCTTTCAAAACTGGAGATCCCTAGTGTATTACTTCATTTTTAGAGTTTGCCATAAAATGTCGCTGTTTATTTCTTGAATATGGAAAGAGACTTCACTTAAATGCTTAGCTTTTGAAGAATGGTCACTTTGTATGACCCATAAAACAAATCACTGGCAAAATGCCCCAAAACCCCAAAGAACCATTTATTGCTAATGACAAATGCGTGTGCACACACACACATCCCTCCCAAGTATAGAAATAGTGTTTACTGTTCAAAAAAAATAAAGTGATATGACAATACATCTAGATAAGAACCACAGATAGTCACCTTTCTGTTCTCAGGACAGAGGAAAAATTAATTTTCTTTAAGGAAAGAACAAAAAATTAATAAAATAGTAATAATATGTCATATTCATATAATGGAGATCAGTTATGTCCTCATTCTCTTAGCTCCCCTGAAGGACAAATAATTGCTATCTCCCACTCTAGGTCCTAGAATATAAATCATTTTGCTAAAAAAAGCGCCATCAAGAAATACTGATCTAGTATGTAAACTTTAGAAATGCTGCCTAGCCATGACATTTCAAGCAGAAACTCTCTGCGAGTGTTTTAATAAATGTAACAAATTGACCTTTGATTAATATTTTCTGAATAAAGGGTAGACACATGAAGTGGAGAAATAAAACTATGTGGGAGCCTCAATCTGAAGTCTGTAAGAGAAGAAATCTGACTGATTTTGAGTATCTTACATGATCTTCCAAGTGGTGTGTTTCCCATACCTGACAAAAAGAAGGAAAAAAGCTACTCAAAATTTCCCAATTCTGGAAGTTCTTGTGTATATCCTGAAGAGTCATCATAGGAAAAGGGTTACCCTAACTGATGAAAAGCAATGAATGCATTTTTTACGTCATGTAATGCATATTTTTCTGTGAACAAGTAACATGTAATTGTATAATAGCAGAGCAGCACAGTATTATTAATTGTGAATTGTTAAGAACCTTTGACTTTTTGTGGATGAATATTGAGACACTTCAGTGTGCACAGACGTTCAACAAACATACCATTTGCTTTCATCTACACTGAGTCTGTCACTTGACTTTTGACCTTTCATTTGGCACTATCCTGTCATTTCTTTGGTTTCGCAAATTTTAGCTTCTCACTTGACCTCTCAACTGTGACCTTTCACTTGACCTGTGATCTCATAAATTCTGAAATCCCATACATGTAATTGAGGAACAAATAAACAAAACATCTGGATGAAGCTCTTCCTGAATTAAGTCTGAGTAGATGAAACATAGAACCAAATGTTTCAAGACTTAAGTAAGTAATGTAATAGCCACAAGGATGATATGTGAGTGGGAGAAAATACTCTTTTCAGAATTGACTATGATACATCAAATTATCATAAAGAAGTTCACAATGCTTATACTAAAAGCTAAAGGTTCAGAATAAACTTCCCTCAATCTTTCTGTCATCTAATCACATTAAAAAATAAGTATACACATGTACTAAGTTAGTCCAGTTAAAAATGTAACAATATTTAATGCAAATAACACTGACTTTTATCGCCTTATCACTATATCATGGGAGTCAAAGCTACTGTCTAAGTAGGTACCAAAGATAAAGATTGCATAACTCACTTAGCACTCAATATAAAGTTGATTATTTTAAATTCTACCTGCTCATCCTTGTATGCTCATTTGCCATACTGTTTTTTTTTTTATCTGCATAGCACTTATCACCATTGGAAATAATCTTTTTTTGTTGATGTGTTTATCATCTGTCTCCCCTCACTAACATGTAAACCTTATGAAGGCAAGAAATTTGTTTGTTTTGGTAACTACTAAATACTCACCAAAAAATCCCAAAAAAACAAAAAGCACTTGGTATCTACTAGTTGTTGACTTGACATATTTGTTGAATGAACAAAAGAATATCTACTATAAACCCAAGCATCCTCCCTAGACATCACTTCATACACTTGCACATCAGAGCAAATGTCTAAAATATTACTAGCAAATTGAAATTCATAACTAATAGTTCACCCATTTTTTTTAGCCCCATGCCCTTTGAAATTTATACTAGAGTTTCCTACATTGGCACTTAATTTCCTTTTCCTGACTTTCAACCATTAAGATTTTTCTCCTGCAAAAACAAAGACCTCTTCAAAAATTTCTCCAATTAATAAATATTAATAATTATCCTTGAATACCAGCACTAATATGAACTTGAGATTTAAGTCGAACCTCTGGCTAATTAGAAATATGTTTATGTTTCTTTCATAAGTTGTCTGGATTCATATGTTAGCAAACGATTTTAGATTCACAGGGATGTGAAATGAGCTACTGAAACCCAAGAGAATATCAAGTTTGATACTTTGGTATCTGAAAAGACCATAACTTTTTTTTTAAACTTAGGCATATTCAAGTTAAACCTTTCTGTGCACTTTAGATTAATGCAAAGAAAACCCAAACTGAAACCGGAAAACAACCAACCAAAAAAACCCAAATGTGACATCGAACAAAAAAATTATCAACTACAACAATTTGGAGGAAGTCTATTTCAAAGGTTGAGTTAAAATATCTCCTGGGCTCTGTTATAAAAATTTCCATACGACATAAAGCTGACACAGAAAAACTGAAATGTGATTAGAAAATCAACTTTCTTTTAAATAAGTTCTAAATTTTGATGAAAGGGATTTATGTTTGAATATCAAGAAAGGGAAAAAAATGAGTTTTCACTTTCAAAATGGTTGTAGAAAATCATCTATGAATATTTAAATCCACTCTTTGGTCATTTAATAAATGTTTATAAACTGACATATGTTAAAATTTACTGTGATCAATCCTAAACTATTTTAACAACAAATAAATACCAAGAATGCCTTATGTTTTGTTTAAATACTATTTGAATGTCTTACTTGTTCATAGCAACAGATATATAATAAGAATCTATAATAATGGATTAATAATAAAATTATTTAAAATGTGGAGTAATTCTTCCTTTTTTGAGTTCCAAAATACTGAGAGAAGTGTTAGGAAAGGTGAATTGCTACAAAAGTGAAATTTAAACTAATCACAAAGCCAATATTTTCTAAGTTCCTCAAGCTAAGTTGAATAAATTGTTCCAAGTTTGGGTGAAGTTTGAGATTCTTTGTCTTTTAATTCAAAGCAGTTCATTTTTCCTTAAAGGCAACCAAAATAGTCAGACATGGTACCAATCGTTTGTTGGAGAATTATGTCTGTGGCTTATTTAAATAATGTAATACCAATAAAGAGAACTTTAAAGAATACTAGAGCATTATAAATATATCAAGAAATAAAAATGGCAAAGCAAAAATATAAAAGAAAATTAAGTACAGAAATTACTTTGTAGGTAGTGCTGATATACTGATCATATTAACAATATAATATATAATGAGTAAAGTCTAAGTAATAATTATCAAAAGGAACATCTCCAAAAGTTCACCTCGAGTGAAACTATTAACTATTTAGGAATATACATTAAAATATATTATTTATAATCAAGATGTTCATGTAAAGTTCTAGAATTCCAGAAACAAACAATATAGGAACTTAAAAGGATGTTCAAACTTTTTTGCTGCCCTAATAAATATATTAGCAAAGTTACTATTTCTGAGTCATATCCTACATTAATTAATTAATGTGATCCAAGAAATGGTATTTTTCCAAATAAGTAAAGAATAAAATCCCAGTTACATTTAGAAAATTACCAGGAAATTATTAAGAGAAACAGCTTATGGATTCTGTAAAAAGCAATATGGAAATTTTGAGGGGAAAAAGGACAGAGTATCTAAATCAGTTGTGTTAATATAACAAAGCCCAGACTAAAAAATAAAAGCAAGGTTTTCTGGCTTTACTTATACTTTAGGTAGAAGCCTTTTACTACAAGAATTCAGCTGCTGAAGTTCATTTCCTGTCTTTAATTCTAAACGACCAATTTGCTGATAATTTCCTGTCTACATTTTCATAAAGTAGAAAGAACATGACTGGTTAAGCTTAATGTTTCAATAACCAAATAAACTTCAGCAAGCATGGTTTAGGAAATTAGACAACTACCTAGAAACTAGTTTTATGCTTATAAAATGTCTGAATACTGTTTATCTCCCCCCAAATGTTTAAGAGATATTCTTGAAGGGCTTTGTGGTTGGCTCTTTGACCCCAAAATAAATAGAGCCCCATTGCTCTGCCTCAGTGGGCCCAGAGCAATTAAAGTCAAAAGGGTACCTCCTGAACTCTGAGCTGTCCAACATGCATGAGGAAGAAATGACCTCTGGCTTGGTTGTAGCCTATACCCAACCCCCCAACATTTTTATACCTAGATTAGAAATTTGTTTGACATCAAACTTTTTATAGACTGTGTCTTTGGATTCATGATTATCAACATTTATAGCTGAAATTAAAATAGCTCATCACCAAGTGAGTCTCATCTGAAATCACATCGAAATCAAGTTTTCAATTAAAGATGAATGGCTTATTATTATTGCCTTAAAATGTGGCACCCTTTTCTGCTCTTGAGATCGCAAACATCTTCCATCCGAAATCTATTACAGCATCTGCAGAAATGGAGCCTAGGAAGTGGATATTGTTTCCAAGGCTAAAAAGAGAGCATAATCCATAAAACCATGCAATGTGGGGACATTTGGAAGAACTTCAGCAAATGCCAGTTTGCACCACGATCCACCTCCAGATGCCAGCCAGCAGTAGAAAAGGAGTCAAATGCTAATTGCCAAGGGAGATTTTATTGGACAGATTTAAGGGGAACAGATGAGCCCAAATCCCCCTTTTTATTATCTACTGTACACTTAGCTAATGCGTTCTTCTGTGAGAAAGGCTTAAACGGTAAGCACAAATAGCACAATGAAATTGTAATACTCTCTCAATGTGGACCTGGATTATTTCAGCCACCAGCAACGTGAGTAGCTGCAGGTGTTGCACTAAATAAAGTAATATAAAGTGTCTAAATTGTAACAGTGGAAGTACTGTTTCAAGACCCTTGTCTGCTTTTTATTAATAGTCAGATTCCTTCCTATCAGCGACCACAACTACCTTTACCCTATTATTCAGCAACAATATTTTGATAGGCAAAGATCTAGTAAAAATCACTGTTGATATTTTGTGACCATAGTCATTTTGGAGTTGAATAAGCTTTCAATCTTCTCACAGAAGGGGAGAACGTAAACTTGTGATTCAGGAAAAGAGGAAACCAGGGGTTACAAAGGTGGAGAGGCCAAGTAGAATGAAACAGACCCCCTCCATCAAGTAGAAAACTTGGCAGGATAACTAGAAACAGACCAACCCTAAATCTTAGGGTTCATGAGCTCTTAGTAACATAATTAACTGAAATAAAACTAATATTCCAGTGTTGAGTTTCACCATAATGTACATCAGCAGTTATACGTAACAAGGCCAGGTATGAAAGAGTTAGAAAGTATTCATTTTGTTTATGGAATGCTCCTTACAGTAAGAAGAAACATTCCTTAACACATCAATTTAATTTCTACAATGAAGAAAAATTATCTACACAAAGAAAACAGTCCAGTGTCACTAACTCTTTCTATCAAGAAGCATTACTTCACCTTTTGGTGAAGGTATGCTGATCACCTATTTGAAATTTCTTACAAAAATAGAGAGCACCAGATTTCCAAAGCATATGTTCTTGGGAAAAGAACCACTAAAACATGGGGTGGGGGGCACCACGTTGGACAGGAAATGTTTGACCAATGTTGCATCACAAGTTATCAAAAGAATTTCACTTTGGCTACTGCGGTACATCAAGTCAGGACATTCTTGATTTTTCAATAGTCTCCAAGCTTCTACAAAATGAATTTTAAAAATTTGTGATAGTGAAATTTTTCTAAAATTTTCCGGTGAGTGAAATAAGGTAAATGTAAATGAAATGTAAAAAGTATTAGTGCTGAGAGAGTAGATAAACAACATTAGTGATCTGTGAATAGCATTCAGGAAATTCCATTTATCTGATGAGCTGCTGGCTAACTGAGCAGTGTTTCACATGTCACCAGCTAGCTAGAGCTCCCCATTGTGTTTACAGATTTCTTTAAAAGGCATTTTCAATGCCGGTTTGCACATTAGGAGATAGTTTGTTTAGACGTAAATGGCAGAACCAAGAGAAGAGTCGTCTTCTTTCTTTTCTTTTTAACTGATGTCCATTTGTACCTCAGCACGATAACTCCACAAATTCCTAACTCTGAGGATTCTTGTCACGGAACTGCCTGCGGCAATCGGCCATGGCTTCTTTCTGAGCAAGTCTTCTTTTAACACTTAAAAAGCAGGGATGATTTAACAGAAAGTGTCTCAAGTTTGTGAGCTACAGCCCCTTTAGACTCTACCCAAACAAAGCTACTAATGTGTGGTCAGTTTCTTGGCAACTCCACTCTGTGCTGATAACGCTCCTGCCTGCTATTCTCCAAGGAGCCGGCTGCTGGAAGACTGCTCGGAACCTCATCCCCTGGTGCTCCTGACGCGGGCGATCCTCCGACTGCTCGGCGCCAACCACAACATGCTACCCACCGTGAGAGAGCAGGACGCGGGCTGCTCGAGTCAGGACTTATCGTCTATCATACTGATTGACGAAACCAAGAGTGAGCAGAGAAAACAAACACGAACAGAGGCTGCAGTGTATGGGCCAGTCAGCTGGGAGTTTTAGTATTTGGCCTTGGTGATCCTACTCTCATGGTAGGTTATCTTTGCCTTGTGCTATCATTTATCATAACTCTGAGGGCCGGGGAGAGAAACAAGCCTACAATTTTTCTATTGCTTACATTCATTAGACTGCTTTTTTTTTTTTCTTCACACTTCTTCCTTTGCCCCCCTCCCTTAATCCAAACCCCTCAAATGGCATTCCCTAAAGAACAGTGAAATTAAATCTAAATACAGTTCTCCCCTCTTACTCCTATTCCGGCATAGATAGTTTCAAGGAATTAACATTTGTTACTCCTTCAAATCTAGAATGCAAACCTACACGTTGATTTACTTAAGTTAGACCCCCAAATAAATCTGCTTGTAGAGCAGCTAGACTCAATGAAGATCCTGGATGTTGTTCAGTTATTTGGATCACTAACATCATCTTCTTAAATAATGGCACTTGACTTTTTCAGGCACAAACCATGTTTTGTATTGGTCTTGACAGCCACTATAAAGTACTCCCCCCAGTGTCAGTAACAAAGATGATTTGTATGTGGCTTGCAGTCTTCCCGTGTCCTAATAGCTTTCTCATTCCAACACAGAAACATGGAGCACAGAGCAGCTGGTTAAAGCTGATACAAGCATTTCTTCTCTCAGCAGGCTATTCTTGCATAACCATTTATTTTGCAGAGTTTTAAAGTGCCTGAAGGATTTAATTATGTACATAGACAACCCCTATAAACTCTATTCTAGGGTTTTTATTGACTTTTGTGCTGGGCAGCTCTTAGGCATTTCAATTAAGTGTTTTTATAAGAAAAACTACAATATTGTAAAAAAAAAAAAAAAAAAAAACCTTTATAGATACTCCCAAATAGTTTTCTCCCCTCTGATTGAATAAACTCTACTTAATTGACTAAAAATCCAGGTTAATTCAAAGTTTAGTTTTTCCACCTTGGAAAAAGAGATGGTTTTAGTGCCACACGGGTTTGTGGAAATGGATCTGCCAGTATGAGGGAAAGAACATCAGTAGATGCAGGGCACATGGTTACTGTGTGCCATTCCCCGAGATGTCTACAAGGCTACCTGTTATTCCGGAGTTTACTTAAACTCATAAGGGTGAAAACCTAAATACATAATTTTACATGTTCCACTTAACAAGTACAGGATAATAAATCACCAGAATGCATTTGGAGCACCCGCCCGACAGGTCTAACCCTCAAAAATCTTTGGGAGCCCCCGAAGCCGCCTTTGTCTGCCTTCTTCAATTGTAGGGCTCAAGTATTTACAAGGCTTCTGCAAACTTGCCTTCATTACGATGTGGGGTATTTCAGTCCCAGCAGGTGGTCAACAGGAGGCCAGACCTGCCCATGAAATATGTAATACTTTTTCATATACTTTAACCAGAAATGTGCCCCTCCACAACTCTCCTAACTGTTCTAATTTCCCTTTCTCCTCTTAATCTCCTCAGCAAGCCATGAGCTTGCATTAAAATCCACCTAAAACATTTCACCCACAGGCAATGTAATTCTGAAACAAGCAACCAACATTTCACAGCTCTGGAGTAATAGATTAATTTGAACCTAATGTTGCTGTCGTTTACTGCTCCAAATGTTCTGGTGTAGACATAGCCCCAAGGCATGGTGCTGTGGCATGCACAACTTTGGGAGCCGGAGCTACAGTTGGCTTAACATCTGTGCATCACATTTGCCATGAGCCTCATTATCCTGCACCCCACTGTGCCTACCTGTCCCCCTCAGCTTCTCAGCCACAGGCGATCCAATTTTTTCCCCCTCCAACTAAGCATCTTTGTTCTCTTTCTCACTTACTAAATTTTTGCGAGACCTCTGCACCCAAGCCGTGGGGATTCCAGTCCATGTGAATAACCCGGACCCTTTAGAGTCTTAATTCTCCATTAGGAAAAGGAAAATTGCAGCATTAAGTCTCAGGCATGCCACTGCAAAACGTGTGCCATTTGCAGACTCTACTGGGGTCTATGACCAAACACGGGAGTGTGTAATAAAGCATGGCGATGGTAGTGTCGGTTTTGACTTGAACAAGTTTGGTCAGGCTCAGTTATCTGTAAGCAAAAGAAAGCATAACTTCCAATTTGATTTAAGGTGTAAAAGCTGAACAAAACCCTAATCCCAGAGAGAAAAGGCTGTCACTTCAAAAATTAAAACCAAGTGCCTTGAAATATTTAAGGAATTAGAACTTCAAAGCTTATTGTCACAAACAGTTGATATATACCCCCCCAAAACCAAACAAACAAACACAGTGCTTTGAAAGTACATGAAGAAACAAACACAGTGCTTTAAAAGTACATGAACCAGGCCAAACAGCTGCTGGACTTTTAATCCTGCTTAAACAATAAAAGAATCCTATGACTCCTTTATTTGTTTCCCATTGTGTTTTGGGCACCCATTTACCAAGAGAAAAAAAATATTTAGTCCCACCCAAATAAGTTAAAATGTGCAAAATTTACCTGGCAGATTTGTTATTTTATAAAGTATTTGTATTACTACTAACAATAGCTTCAATAATGAAATATGTAACATATGACAGAATAGCCATGCTCAGGTTGAAGGTAGAAAAGTCACCATTTTTGCCACAAGATATAAGAAAAAATTCAAACCATAGAAGTTACCCTCCAAGTGTCCAAAGCTATGAATACAGAAATTTTAAAACATTGTCTACATAGTATATGTGATAAGCTGGATTTGGATAGTAGCCAACACATAAGAAAGGTGTTTGAACTCTCTTCAAGTATTTCCCTGTGGGTGATAAGAAATTAATTAGTTTAAAATGATCATTTACAGAGAACTAATAATTTGAAAAATAAACCAAATAAATACATAAATAAACAACAACAAAAAAACCCAACCCAAAATAAACTCAGATTCAAACAATTTTTACAACCCCTCTCTGAGCTTAATAATCCTAGAAGACAACAAAATTGAGGTCTTGGGAGAGAAACTTTCTAATGCCCTCCCCAAACAAACAAGTTCTGCTCTAGAAATTTCATTGGATCTCCACACTTCCCCATGTAACACTCAAAGTCTACACAGCACAGAGCATCGAGACTTGCACGTTTCATTATATGCTTGAATTAATTTATCCTATATGGAATTTGTTACCTTTACAATAAAAAAGTCACTATTCATTATTGAGAGTGGACAGATGGAACATGTTCAACTTAAGATATCAATAAGAGGAGAGGGGAAACTTATAATCCATGTGGCACAGCCTCCTCCATCTGGTAGTTCCCCGCTTGTCTGCCAAGACTTTTTTTCCAAATAAAAGTGAGCATTTCTCTTTAGAATTAATGGAACATTCTTAGTTATTGACCCTGAACCTGATTTATAGCTAACAAGCAACCACACAATCAAAATATGATATTTTTCTAAAGGTAATCCATATTATAGGGGAAGATTTTGAGCCTAAATGGAAAAAAAATAAGAACCACTTTTATCTAAAAGCTTTTTCAGAAAAACAAAACAGCTTTTGCTTTGGCAGATCATGAAAGTGATTTAACAAATTATTTCATCCTCTCAGAAAAACAAAACACTGTATGCTACATAAGACAAAATCGAGCTGGTAATGTAGCTGGCAATGCCTTGCAGGAAGACTCCGTTTGCTCATGCTTAAATGCTTCCCAAGCCCTTTATCTGGCAGATGCTGCCCGATGTGTAAGGGAAGAGGCTCCACTGACAGGTACGTCCCAAAGCACAGCCATCAGAAGACCAGCTTGCTAAGATATAGCCCACAAACCTATTGCTCTTTGAAATGTGTTAAATCCTATCATAGCTCTATAATAGCTAATTAAATAATCTCACCTATAAACTGAGATGGCACATACATACTTTTCATTTATATGCTGCTCCCCCAATGTGCTTGCTCTTTTTTTCTTTGTATTGTTCTTTGCATTAAGCTATCTCATTGTATGAAAGACACAGGGCCAGTGTTTCTGTGTTTGTTTATTGGTGTGCCAGCTCCAGGTCTTACCAAATATTATATTGGGACACCCACATTCATTTCTCTAGCAATAGTCTGCTATTTAAAAAGATATTTTTAGGGAGAGAAGCTAACCATCTACCTAGTACTTTTATTTAAAGATTAACAGGACACAGTAGTGTAATGATGTAAAATGTTTTATGTTTGTTCTTTCAACCAATTCCTGAAAGTTATGCTAATTTAGTAAATAAATACTCACTAAACATTAAATGTGGGGCTTTCCCTACCACCCCTAAGATGTGGTAGATATTTTATAGTACTTTTGATATTGAGAATTTTTTTTGAACTTCACTGACATATATTTAAAGTATATCTTTGGGCACTAAACCTGAGTCTACACAACAGAGACTTTTCCCTAAATTACTTTGTTAAAAATGTGGTGGAATCCAATTAAACTGTTACTTGGCACCAATCTGATACCAACTAGGAAACTGCTGCCCAATTGTATTATCTATCTGCTCAATTTCCTCATCTTTTAAAATGAGAATTATTTTAATGATATCTACCTCATAGAGTCATTGTGAAGATTAAATAAGATGATATTTATAAAGAGCTTAGGCTGGTGCCTGGCCCAGAGTATAAACAAAGTATTAACTATGTATGCATTCTGAATTTTTAACAAATTTTAAACCATAAAACCTCATTACAATCGCATATGAAATATTTGGGAAAATCACTCCAAACAAATTTTATCCAAATCTATGGGGACAATTGTAATTTGTAGCTGAACTATGAACCTCTGATAAAGATGGAGAAATTCAGCAAATTGGTGTTACTGAAATGGTCTGTTCTGGCTACTTCATTGGGTCCTCCTACAGCAAAGCTTAGTTCAGTGATTTGCATATAGTAGAAGTTTGATAATCATATGAAATAGATAACTGCTAAATCTACCTCTCTTTGCATCTCTCCATTCATTAACTCCATAAAGTCCCAGGCTCCTCCACTTTCCCAAATGCACTACCTCATAGCGTATTCTACAATGTATCATATTTATTTACATGTCTGACACTTGCAAAACTGATATTCTTAGGCTAGAGACTATCTAACCTATCTCTGTCTACCTAGCACCTACCATGCACCTGGCATAAGAGCTGAATGAGTGAATGAAAGAATGAACGGGTGACGAACACCTAAATAAAAGGAATGTATAATAACTATTTATAAAATTGGAATAGAAACTACCATAAGTCAGGACAGTTTCTGATTGTATCCAGATCATTCCTACATGTAACATCTAGTGCCACCAACAAGCTACCGATACGCAAAGCAAAGCATGTATGTCTAAACATCAGAAGAAAAAAAAAAAGGATAGAACAACACATAGTTCTACTATTTCTGGACTACTATGAACAATTCAATCAACAATATTTACATATATTCTTTGCCTAAGACTTGCCAATCTTCCCTGGTTCCTTGCCCAAGGCAGAGGTATGAGTATTCCAATTCAGACCAATGTGCATCCTTTCCACCTCTAGGACTGTGAAGCTGTTGCTGAGATTTGAAAACCTAGCCTGATATGGCACCCAGTTTTTAAAAACTTTGATCTTCAAAATTCTATTTGCAAATAAAGTTATGTGGTAATAAGATGTGATAAAGTCTAGATTGCATTGATATGAATTATGGAATTGTTGATGAGCAAACACATTTTGGGTACACGGATTTAGAATATAGTTTAAAGCCAAATAGCACCCGTTCATAGCACAAAAAGTCCGAAGGTGGACCTCAGGGGTTATTGATAATGAAACCACCGGGAATCAAGGTGAACCAACCAATTTAAGTTTCACACTCTCCTCTCCTATAATTGAGTGGAACAGAGGTTGCAGAGCCTGTTTCAAAATTTATTTTTTTTTTAATGCAAGGAAACTCTGTGAGTAGACGTCTCATTTTTATTGGTACCTATGTTCTGCATATGATTAAGCACAAACTTGCAAAGAATTAACCACTCCACCAACTCAATGTATTTGTTATCAAACTTGCAGGAGCTAGGAGCATTTGGAAGGGAAATGGGGGCGGGCAACCTGAAGCCCACTCCCTTGGGTCAGTGCATGCTGGGAGGGGAAATGAGCTACAGAGCAGACAATTTTCAGCTTCAGTGGTTTTACTTTCTTTACCAGGCCTCACGAAAAACACACTGACAAAACAAAGGACACAAAATTAATGACCCATGCATTCTGTCAATTGACTCTTAGTAGCAGTGGCCAGTTCACCTTAATTTTTTTGTTCACATTGAACATGTAGCCCAAGGCATTGGTTAAGGTTCACTTAAGAATTCTTCAAAGGCATCACTTGGTTTTCATTAATTTGTTAACTGTAACTTCTCCTTTCCGCTAAGGAACCCACAAACCAAGTGAAAGCCTTTATGCAAAAATGCGGGCACAAAAGGCATGTGTTTGAGCAATCAGTCCATTATTTGCCTCCAGAGCAATCATTTCTCATATACGAATAGCAGAATAAGTCATATCCATCAGATTTTTCTAGCATTTAAAATACATTTAAATCTTCCTGATTTTTCTAAGAAATCGGAATGTCAACTCTCTGGCAGTAGAAGGATACACAAGACCATAGCTTCCTATTCTTTCTGCGAGTAATTATTTCCTAATTATTCCTGTGGCCTTTAATCAATGATTTTTGACGTAATTCAATTTGAGTGTGCATGAAATATGGCCAACTAAATGAAATTTAAGAATTGACAAAAAACAATAAGAATTTCAAAGAAGGAATAAACAGGACTTTGTACATACATATCTGTACATGTAAAGATTATACCACTTTTAAGAAGACAGTAACACTTGCTTTGAAACTTTCTTTCACTTACTGGCTTACAGTGGACAATTTGATAATAGAGTAAATTTTTCCATTTGCTCGAAAGCTACAAAGAAGGTTCACCTTTGTGAGTATCATTTTTTGGTAAAATTACTAAAAAAATTGAACAGTTTTCCAAGAATATATAATTTATGAATACTGAAGCATCATAGGCAGGGTCAGAGTTTTCTTTATCAAATTTAAAACCAGAATATATGATGAGGCAACAGTTGCTTTTAGGCCTCTCAGGAAGTTGGTAATTTCAACATTTCTCTTCATAAAAAAAAAAAAAAAAAAAAAAATACCAAGACTGTTCCAAGTGTGAAGTTGTCTACCTACCGTGAGGACATTTGGTAGTTTTTAACAAAGGAAATGGATCCCATGAAGCAAATATAACATTCCTTTTTATAAACTTCTCAGACAGTTATAAAATATGATAGCAATGCTTGGTTGGTACAACTTCATGTTAGTTGCATCTGTCAGCATTTCCATTACAAACCCTTGATATTCAAGGATTTATAATTCAGCTGTGAAAAGTTACTTTAGAAAGAAAATTGGCAAGGTGGTCTTAGCCAGAGAGTTTATCAAATCGAACAAATCTTTGTTTAGCTATCTCTCAGTTCTGTGAGCCAAGGCCTACTCCCATTTAGACATGCCAAACTTCCAATGACTTCAATGCCAGAAAGAGGTTTTTCCCCTCTCTTTAAATTCACTCCACAAGAGCTTCTCTCATTCTTGTTTCAGAAGCTGCCAGGACCCAACTCATATCCTGTGTAACCCAGCAGGAGAGGGGCCACATCACATGTAACCCTATAGGACATAGGAATCAAGTCTTGGCCATGCATCTTCAGTATAAAATGTGGCCAGCACTGCAGAGAGACTGGAGCTTTGGAATATGTCTATAATTAAAAGGTACACACATCACACTACTGCTAGCAGAGTGAAATTTATTAAGGATCCCATCTATTGTAGGTGCCTGTGTTTCGGGGAAGTTATAATTACTCAGAATGTGAACTTACCGCTGTTTTGTCTTTGAAGAAATAGAGAGGAGAAAAGACAATTCAAACTGTGTATGTCATTAATTGTATACCTGTTGTGTAATTTTAGACACATTTATTTTATAGAGGTTCCAATATTGGAAATTTATATAAACCTGTACTTAGTCAGAAGTGGGGGTAGGGCAGTTTTAATTAAACCAGTGCAAAATTATACTATTTATAAACATTCAACAAATTTAGAAGAGATAATTCTGGATGAGACAGCACAGTAGTTCAATTTTAAAGGCTGTCTTTTAAAATATTTTGTACAATATTTATCCATACACACACCTTTCATTTAAAAATTTTGTTTAGATATACTAGCATAGATATCTTTGGCAAGTAAGAGTACAAATCAGTCAAAAATTCTTCACAAAATGAGTTTTAAGTCTGTGAGTGGAGAGAAGATATGCACTTAGATAACCATAAAAAAATGACCAAAATGCTAGGTATCATAAGGAAGTACAGAAAAGGTATTTTGGTAGGTCAGAAAATGGAGATTTATGGGACATGTCCAAGTACATATTAATCTTAATACATTTGCACTATTATACAGTAAAATATTTAAATATAATAGCATTCAACTATTTAAATTTTATATAAAGCAAATATATCATTTATAAACATAATTTATACTTGTATACGTAACATTTAACTTATATTTTAAAATAAATATCCACTGTATTAATAATGTAATCATGTGACAGACTACGTCTTTCATTCGTACAAATGTACATTTAGAAATATCATCACAACAAATCTGTTAATAAAGCATAGGCCTATTAACTTCTGCAGACAAGCTAGTTGGCCTGCAGAGGCACTAGAAGACAGAACATGGCAAATTTGGGTGGCATCAATAGCTTTAGAAAGGCAAGGTCTCATCAAAAGGCTTTCATAGGCTGCCAGCTAGCAGATGGCTAAAGCCAGGTATGGTTTGGGTTTGTTCAATGTCTTAATGTATTCTCAAACCTTGGATTTGGCAAAACCAAAACCACATTTTGCCAAGTACTTTCTCCCTTAATTTTTAAACCCATGTGCATTTTCAGTGAAATTTAATCCATATGTTTCTTATTCCTTTACACTTAACTCATCAAATATTTTTCTGTAACAGCCATTTGACATTCAAAAGCCTTGTGAGTCTTTTTTTTTTAAACTAGAGGTTTTCTAGCTATTTTTCCCCCTCAAAACAGGAAGTTGCATTCTGCCAAGCATAAATGAATGTGAACATGAACACAATATGTTAATCTAACGCCAAAAGGTTTGAATTTGGTTGGAAACTGCAACTTCAAGAAAGTGTCCACAATGAAAAAAATAACAAGTATGCCTTTGTAAATCTGTCCGTGCCTAGACAGTAACCAACACAATTTAAATCTAAAATATGAACTTTACTAATGCTGACCAATGATAGAGGGAATAAACATCTCTTCAGTGTGTGACAGAAAGAATTCTCAAGTCCATTGCAAAATAAGCCATTATTGCGTTGTTCTTTTTTTCCCTGAGTTATGAGATGTTATCTCTAAAAATGGTTTGGAACTTATACTACTAGAGAAGATACTAATTATCGGGACCTTAACATTACATATTTTTATGGTAGAAGGACATGTATTTATGCATTATGTATTTGTATATTTTATTATATATACACATTGGATTTCATATGGAACACATTTATATATACTTCATGTTATTTTCTGAACTTATGTATTTGTAGATCACTTCTTTTTTCCCATTAAAAAAAAAGAAGTGATATTTCTTATAATGGCTTAATACAATCTAAGGCCAGAAATATCTTTAGAAAAGGAACCCTAACAAAGAATTAATGATCTACTCTAATCACATCTTATATTTCTTTATATCCCGACTACAAATACAGCTAGGCTCACGATAGGTGCCCGTGATATTCTTACTGTATTACGCTGACTTGAATACAATTACATAAGTGCTGAATCGTATTGTCATGACCCAAAGAATAATGACACAATAATTCCTATAAAATATTTTAAAATTTCCTGTCAAACCCATTTGCATTAGTTATTCCTCACAACTATCAAGTGATGCTATTTTATAATCAAATGAAATTCTCTCCTCTGAATTCCCATGGCCATCAGGGTACACTTTTGTTATAGTGCTTAGCATATTTTTTTTTGCCAGAAATAAAGGTGAAAACCCTGGAATACACATTCAAACTCAACCAGAAGATGTCGTTAGGAAGCAAAATAAAGTCTGAGAATGTAGAAAATCATTCTAGTGCATTCTAAATACCTTTCCATGCATAAAATACGATGAAAGTGGATTTGGTCTTTGAATCTAGGGACTGACTTTCAACTCTTGCTCTAGCCCCAGTGTCTGAGTTTCTCAAGCCAAGAACTAGATTAAGAGTCTCTCCCACTTAGTTCTTTCATTCAAACAAATGCTAGTGATACTCTGTTCCAGGAACCCTTCCTGACAAAAGTTCTTGCCCTCTTGGAGCTTATATTTTAGTGATTTCACTACCTTAACAACCCATTCTCTCTTTAATTTTTTTTTTTATTAAGGAAGCACACTGAATAATAATTTCCTGACTTTCATGTTAAATAACTGACATTATTTTCAACAATTATGACTTTTGACAAATATGTGGTAACATTCCATTCAGATAACCCCTCCCATAATGCATGAAAATGGGAAAAAGATATCTATTAGCTATCATAATGAAAATGAGAAAAAAAATTGAGAGCATTCCAGAAAGCATAGAATGTTTTAGGGCAATGAAAAAAATCTAGAAGTGGACACAGAAGAGCTGATCAATGGTTTAAATAGAAGAGCAGAATGATAGATCTAGAGGTTTTCTTAGAGTTCATCCAATCCATAAAAGGAAAATATCGGACCTGTGCGTGTCTTTCTCTCCTCACAAGGCACAACTTGCATTGCTGCTAGGAGACCATGATACAATTCCCTGAGCCCAGCCACAGCTTCAGAAATCTGAAATATCAGAGATCTACCAAAGAAGGGGATGCATGAGAGTTGAAATCTGTTTGACAACTCTGATAATTCACCTTCCCCCATTTCAGATGCCTTGCCCAAGTTCATACAGCTACTATCTCTTCTTATTGCTTGAAATGGTTTTCATATAGTGACAGAGAAGCACACCAATGGAGTGGGAAGAGAAAAGAAAGCTGATATCCACCGAGTGCCACTACACAGAATCAACACAGTATCTCATTTAACTTACACATCAATCTCACGAATTGAGAATTATCCCTTTTATAAGTTAGGAGCCTGTGCAATCCACACTGGTTAGATGCCATCCTTAAACTGGGAAAGAACGTATAGACTTGGTTTTTCTCAGTGCTTGGTCCTCTGATAGGGAGGGACAGAGGTAAGTTAGATTATTGAACAACGTAAAATAAAGTGGCCGGTAAAGGAGCTAGAAGGCTTTTCATGCCCTCTTGGAAGTAAGAAGCTATTTTAGAAGCTAAAATTAATCTGGTCTTAATTCATTATGGCAATTTATTGGTCAAGTTCATTACAATCATCTAGTGTTTGCCTCAAAATCTTATGCTGTTGTGACAACCACCTTCAAGTGCTGACTTCTGTATTATGGCTTAAACATAACTTCCCACTTTCAGAAGACATCCAGCTGGTGAGCCCATTCCAGCTGCCAAGATGATGTCCCACAATTTCCACATCTGCTTCAGCTCCTCTGTCACAGCCTCATTACCAATTTTTTTCTCCATTTCTTAATAATTGGGATAACTTTATTTCACTGGAGCAGGCCTTAAGTGTACACCCATGATAGATTTTTATTTATGAGGAGTTTCAAGCTATATATGATACATGTTTGTACCTTATGTTCAGAGTAAGTCCTTTCCTCACTTTCTCAATGATTTCACTTCATGACGAGATTTAGGCGATCTCAAAAAAAAAAAAAAAAATCCAAAGATATTTAACCCATCTTAAGTATTCAACTCTAGTTTTTCTAGAATTCTGTCAGAAAAGTCTTCAAAAATACTTAGCCTCATCTAGTTTCAAATCAAACCAATATAAATAATGGGTAGAATTACTAACCTGCAGGGAATGTCATCCTAAATTTCCTGGCGTTGACTATGTAACCATAAGCATGACTGGTGTATTTACTGGAGGCAGTATATACTGTATAATGTTCCCCGAAAACTCATGTAACTAATGCAATATGATAACCACTAGGGTGCTACTGTGACGTAAAGGATATATTACAATTTTATCCAATTCAAACAAGAAAAAAACCAGTAGACTTTAATGGCCCTGCCCTCTAAACAAATACACTGCCTGTTCCACTGAACTTAAAATTAAAGCTTATAAATAAGTCTTCCTGCAATAAAAATAATTCTGTGGCATACACATTCCAGCAACAAGATATGATTTTATTCTTTGATCAATTATTCCTAACAGTTATTTAAAGGGACTGAGTGTGGTATGAGGCCACGACTTTTACTGAGAGAATTTAAAGTAGAAATAAGTAGATTCAATAACACAGATGTCAAGTCAGCAGAAGACAGAAGTAGTCCAAGAAACAACATGCTTCCCTCAGGGAAATGGTGGTGGATTCTTTGGTATCAAAGTGGACTAAGCTGTCTCCAGTAGAAATGCTCAGTTAGCAGCAGAGAGAGGTTCAGTAAAGGGAATCCCTGAACCATAGAAAAGGAAAAGATGGAAGAAAATGACTATGCTTCCTG
>PVKH010007262.1:0-20351 GCA_004027955.1 Chaetophractus vellerosus | reverse complement strand
GGACTTGACTCCAAGTACTTCTTCTTTGGCTATAATGGGATTGTCTGGCTCAGGTTGCCTACCCTAAGAGTCCCTTTCACTTCTAAGAATTAAAGCCAGAAGTACCTAGATGATTGCGGGAACTTGTTGGTGGCAAAATCCAGTTCTACTATCATTTTACCTCCTTTCCTTTCTTTCTTCTTTCTTCCTTCATTCCTTCCTTTCTTTTCTCTATTGCATAATTATTTATGGCCTGACTCTCATGTGCCAGACAAATTCAAAAGAAAATCAAATGTTCAGATGTTCTCAATTCTTGTCCTCTAGAACTTCACCAGACTGGGAGAAACACTCATAAGCAGATAACTATAAAGGAATCTGAAAGGTGCAGTCACTGAAATAGTCACAAAGTGCTGGGGGAGCCCAGGGGGTACACCTGAGCCAGAATGTGCTGAAGGTGCTTCAGCCTAAAGGAGAAGTGATCCCCAAACCCTGATCTGCAGATCCGTGGCTCCAGTTTCACAGGTCAGAAGATAAATGAGCACAAAAATATATATACATATGAATTCACATTTCTTGGAAAATATTCCCTTTATTCTAAGATTTGCACCCTTTTGGCATCATATAAAAAGTTGGTGATAGTAGGTGGCAATAGCAGTAATAGTAGTAGGTGTTGTCTTTGTCTGCATGTCTTTATTTGATAAAATAAAAGAGGGGGCAATCCCACATCAGTCCTCTTTATATATATATATTACTGGCCCAAGAAACCCCAGAGTTTGGGAACCTCTGGTTTAACACATGAGTAAGAGGTAGGTTGGCAAATGATAGCAATTTTCTGGCCAAGGGCACCAGAATTGAGTTACTGGTGAGATTTCCCTGGCTTAATACACGCGGTGTGCTGCACACAGTAAATGTACAATGTGGTTCTTCCTTACAGGATAGTGTCGCAGGACCAATGCATAGCACACATTCTGTATTATTTTCCTAGTAGAAGTGAGGACATTTGCACTAACTCTTCTATACTTTTTCACCCAATCTTCCCATTGACCAAGGGAATGCATTTATGAAATGGTTTACTAGGTAGAAGTATAGTTTGTAGTTGTGGAACAGAAGAGGAAAATGGTTCCAACTGGGGACCAAATCCATAGCCTTATTTTGTTAGCTACCTAATGAAGTGAGTCAACCAGTTACATACAAGCTGTTCCAGGAACAGATGCCAACCTGGTGGAAGGCGAACATGCGCTGGCGTGGAATGGAGACAGAACACTGACTTGGGAGTCAAAAATTGTGCTCTTGTTCTGGATCTACTATTTCCTACCTGTGTGGCCTTGACTGTGTTGTGTCTATTTTCTGTGCTCAGTTTCCTCATCTGCAAAAAAGGGAGGGGGGGGGGCTGGATAATTTTCTTTGCCCAGTGGTTCTCAAACTCTAACATGCGTCAGTATCACTTGGAGGTCTTATTAAAACTCAGATTGCTGGATCCTAGCCCCCTAGTGATTCCATAAATCTGGGAGGAGCCCATTAGTCTACATTTTTGAAAGTTTCCACAGGTTGCAAATGCTGCTGATCCAAGTACTTTAGGAACCACTGGATTAAACAGTCTCTCAAATCCTTCACCCCTAGTGTTATTAGTCATTCTTGTCTTTAGAGAGTTTATGAGATAGATTGAATTATGTGCCCTAACAAAGAAATGTTCTTAATCCATATTCTTGTGTGCACAGATGTTTTAAGATCCTACTTAGATGTGGCTCAACTTAATCAGGGTGGGCCTTAACCCATATTATTTGAGGCCTTTGTAAAGAGTTGTTAAGGAAGCCATAGAGAGGAGCCAGAAGCCGGGAGTCAGTAGAAACTGAAGAGCAGACACAAGGAGAGAGAGGCTGCCATGTGACAGGAAGCAGAGATACAAGCCACGGAACCCCAAGAACTGTGGCAAGCCACACCAGAATGCCACAGATTCCCGGCTGAAAGCATGGTCTTGCTGATGACTTGACTGTGGACTTCTTGCCTCTGAAACTGTGAACCAATACATTCCTGTTGTTTAAGCCACCCCATTGTGTGGTATTTGTCACAGCAGCCTGAAAAACTAAGACCATTTATAATCCGATTAGCATTTTTCCCAAGAGGGGGAGGGATATTGACAACTTCACTCTTCTAGTTTCTAATCAAATATTTATTTGGCACCTTCTGTGTACACATGACTGCAACACAGAGAAAGGAAGATTACCATCGAATTCCCATCAAGGCATCTCTGAGAACTTTTTGCATTGTGCAAAAAGTCTTATACAGCACTTTGTACAGCCAGTCTTCTGTAATTGTGGCCTCAAGAGCAGGAAGAGTCCGGAAAATTGATATCAACAGATGCTGGTAAATCTCCTCCTTCTAAGCACTTTTTCAGGGATGACTGGTAGAAGGTGATGATGCAGAGAGAGGCCTTTCTGTATGTATCCATCAGAATGAAAAAAGCAGTGTCAAGGAGGATTGCCTGCAGACCAGCATGCCCCAGCCTGGGTCAAAATCACCTCTGCCATCTTCCCAGCAAAGGTCTTTGGTGAATAATTCTCATTCCACAGAGTCATGGTGAGTGCTGGACCAGAAGATAAAATAGATATGGCCCCTGCCATCTTCAGTATACCCCCAGATAGCATTGGAGGTGGGTAGGCATGTAAGGACAGGGCTTAACTGGTGCAAAGTAGAATAAAAAAGTATTTATGTGCACCAAGGCTAAGGGCTTTTGTTGGATTTGGGGAGTATAGGGGGAAGGGGTCTATGGTATCTATTTGGAGGGTAGACAAAAGGTGGCTTGAAATACAAATGCCTTGGTCATCTTTTGTTCTCCAGCTCACAGCCTCTCAGCCCTTGTTTCTGCTCTGGCCATTGCTGCAGCAGACAGCTGTGTACAGGTGTGGTCTGACAGTGCCTCCCCACAGTGGGCACTCATCTCCTGCTTTCTGCCCCAGGCTTCCTGCTGTAGTGCAGGAAGCACAGGCAAGTCTGCTTAGCTAGTCCTAAGGGCTAGGGAATTACTATTCTCTGGGTCCAACTTGGCCAACAGGGGACCTGAGCTAGGGGACAAATCCTCGTCTCTTGCTGTTTGAAATAATTCTGAGGTATGCATTTCCTTAGAGGCTCCCAGCAGCACTGAGTTCCGGTTGCCCATTGTTTTGGTCTGCTACGCTCCTGAAATGCAATGTATCAGAAATGGGTTGGCTTTGGCAGTGGGGATTTATTAGCTTACAAGCTTACAGTCCTGAGGCCCTGAAAATGTCCAAATCACATCCTCATCAGGCAATGCTTTCTCCCTGAAGACAGCTGCCGGCAATCCTGGACTCCTCTGTCACCATGGCAAGGCACAGGGAGGCATCTGCTGGTCTCTCCCTCTCTTCCGGGTTTTGTTGCTTTCAGCTTCTGGATTCTGTGGCTTTCGCTCTCTCTGTCTCTCTCTCCATATTTGTCCCATTTATAAAGGACCTCAGTAAGAGGACTAAGACCTACCCTGGGCCACACCTTAACAAAAGTAACCAAATCAAACTTACAATAAGTTTACAACCACACGAATGGATTAGCTTTAAAAACATGTCCATACAGCTTCACCCATCATACCCACAGAAGCATAAACAGCTTAGACGAACTTTCCTCTTCCCCTGTTTCATCCCTCCAGGTCTTCCTTTCCTGTATTCTGTGAGTCCTTCCCCAAAATAAAACATTTGTATGCAAGGCCTATATATATTCTCAAGCTCTGCATTTTAGGAGAACCAAATCGAAGACAATGAACACGCTTCAGATATATGGCAATACTTTAAGAAGAGTAGATAGCTTACAGCATCCATGTGCCAGGTCCTATACTCTTTTTACCACTTTTTTTTTAAAAGATTAATTTTAATTTCTATCAAAGTAATTCATGTATATATATATTTTAAAAAGATTTATTTTATTTGTTTATCTCTCCTCTCCCCCTCGTTGCTTGCCCTTGCTGTGTCTGTTGGCCTTCTTTGTTTCTTTAGGAGGTACCGGGAACCGAACCCAGGACCTCTGATGTGGGAGGGAGGTGCCTAATCGCTTAAGTCACCTCCGTTTCCTGCTTTGTTGTGTCTATCATTACATTTTTTCTCTTGTGTCTCTTGTTTTCTCATCTTGTCGTGTCAACTTGTTGCGCCTGCCTGTCGCACCAGCTCACCATCTTGCTTGTCCTCTTTAGGAGGCACCGGGAACCTCTGATCCCTGTTTTGTTGTGTCTCTCATTTGTTTTTCTTCTTATATCTCTTGTTGCGTTATCTTGTTGTGTCAGCTTGCCGCATCTGCCCATTGCACCAGCTTGCTGTCTTCTTTAGGAGGCACTGGGAACTGAACCACGGACCTCCCATGTGGTAGGTGGGAGCCCAATCGCTTGAGCCACATCCACTTCCCTGTATGTAGTTTTAAAAGACAAACAGCACTGTATTACATAAGGAAACAATAATCTCCTCTCTTCTACCTGCCCACTACCATCCAACTTCTCAAAGGCAAGTTGGTTTAATTCTTGGCAGTCCCTCTCTATCATTCCAAACATAATCAATTAAAAAATTTTTTGGCATTATCTATTAGGTCGGACGAAGTATTATCCCTTGAACACTCCCCACCCCTATCCATTCCATTACTTTAATTATAATTATTATTTAAAAATTATTGGTGTTTACATTATTATAACTGTATAAATATAATGTATGATGAGCCAAGTAGCATATTGGGATTGTGGCTTGTGTATTTTTTTGTTTCCTTGGAGTTTACAACCACTTCTATTTCTTTTTTTTTAAATTTTATTTTTAAAGAAGCTTTAGATTACATCGATGGTACATCAAAAATATAGGGGGATTCCCATATACCCCACCTACTCCCCTCCCACACTTTCCCCCATAAACAACATCTTTGATTAGTGTGGTACATTTGTTGCAACTGATGAATATAAATTGAAGCATTGCTATTAACCATGATCAATAGTTTACATTATAGTTTACACTTTGCACTGCACATTTTTATAGGTTATGACAAAATGTATAATGGTCTGTATCCATCATTGCAATGGCATTCAGAACAATTCCAATGTCCCAAAAATGCCCCATGTTACACCTATTCTTCCCTCTCCTTCCTCTCAGAACCTCTGATGGTCACTGCCTTTATTTATATCAATGCTACAAGTTCTTCCATTGTTAGAATAATAAGTCTGCTTTAGTCCATAGTTGCATTCCCACATTATGGTTGTTTATTCCTCAATCTGGAGGGTTTTAGGATGGTGATACCTGTTATGTTTCTGATTGAAAGGGGGCTTGATCCCATGGAACAGATGGATGGAACTGTCTTGCTTGCAGTTGTAGATACTCTCTGTTTTTCTGGGATGGGTGTTGTCCATCATCATCCTTTTGTTAGTTGTCCTGGGTGAGTTCAATGAACTGGAGAGTGGGTGTTGGCTGCAACTCTGCTGAGAGTTAGGGCTCAACCAGCATATGAACAGCCAGAAGATTTAAGTCTCTGGTACATATATTTAATAGGTATAGTGCTAATTATAGGTTCAAATAATAAGGGGCTGAAGAGCCAAGTGTAGGGAAATTATAAAAGAGTCTAACTCTGTTACAGTGGGGAACATATATTACAAGGTAAGGCCCACTGACAGGGTGCCGAATTCCTGAGATTTTCTGCCCTGCCTATAGTATCTAGATGTCTCTAGAGCCCTCAGCACCACCCCTGCTTGAGGCAGAGTTTACTGTGGCAATCAATGAGATCCTCTGAGTCGTGCATAAGGATAACCTCTGGAATGACCCCAACTCACTTTGAAATCTCTTCGCCACTGCAACTCATTTGTATTTAATATTTTCCCCTTTTGTTCAAGGTCTTTTTTCCAAATGCTAGAATCACAATATGTCTATAGTAGAATACCAGTGAGTTCATTCTAGTCCATAGTTCATCCCCCAATCCTGAGGATTCTGGGGTGGTGATGCTCATTCCACCTCTAATTAAGAGTCCCATACAGCCTAAAGATGGGACTCTCTTGCTTGCAGTTGTAGGCTCTCTCATTTACTTGGTATGGTGGTTGTCAATCCTCACCTCCTTGTTAGTTGTCCTGGGTGAGTCCAATGAACTGGAGAGTAGGTGTTGCAACTCCACTGAAGCTCAGGGCAGCTGTCACATGGACAGCCCAAAGATTCCAGTCTCTTGGACATATACCTGCAAACTCCAGCACCAAGTATAGGTTTAAATAGAAGGGACAGGTGAGCCATGTATAGGGAAGACATAATTGAGTCCAACTGTCACTCTCAGGAGCACAAACTCCAAAGTAAGGCCCACTGGCAAGGCACCTAACTCCAGAGCTATCTTCCTTGACTACAGGACCTGGGTGTCTCCAGACCCCTCAGGAGCCCCACTATTTGGGGTAGTATCCACTTTGGAAGTCTATGAGATCCTGCTGAGATGTGCATAAGCATTACCTCGGGGATGACCATCCAACTCACTTTGAAGTCTCTTAGCCATATAAACTCATTTGTCTTTAGCTTTCCCCCCTTTTATTCGAGGTCTTTTTCCAGTTGCATTGCTAGTTGGTGCTTGGTAGCAATCCCTCAGTGCCAGGAAGGCTCATTCCCAGGAGTCATGTCCCATGCTGGGGGGAAGGTAATTCATTTATATGCTGAGTTTGGCTTAGAGAGAGGCCACATTTGAGCAACAAAGAGGCCCTCAGGAGGCAACTCTTAAGCACCCCATAACAATAGGCTAAGTTTCAATTTCAAGAGCAAAGACTCATAAGCATAGCCATCAATAGCAAGGGCCCATCAGTGGATCATCCTCCTTCACCAGTCATTGTCCCTGCACTTGGGGGTCTGTTGCTGCTCCCTTAGAGAATGTGGCAGAGCTCTCCTGGATGGGAATTCAATATTCTTTTGGCTATTGTATGAGTTTCCACCCAATGTGACAATGCTCCGTGAACATTTGAACATTTTTATATACCTTATATGTATGCCCAGGTGAATTTCCTCCCATGTATCCCCATCACTGACACCCCACACCAATGATCCTCTCCTGCCCCTTTGTAATCTTTCTGTGATCCAAAGCTTCTTAAAAAATGAAACCATTTAAATAGCCAATACAATTAACAAGAAAATTAAATAATACTGATAAATTTAAATATAAGAAATAAAATACATAAAAATTTTAAAAAACTAAAAATTAAATAAAATTAAAAGATTGGGATATTAAAAAATAATGAAAAATATTTAAAAAAATAAATTTTTTTGACATTTGCCTTTCATCACTGTAATATTTGGTGTCCTGTCTGTACAGTGGCATTTTCTTCCATTTATTCCCCAGTGTCTTACTAGCTTCCTTGGCTTGTGGCCTTATTACTTCAGTGTCTGCCTCCATCTTTACATTGCCTTTTCCTCTTTTTTCTTTCTTCTTCTCTTATGTCTTTTATAAAGACACTTGTCATTGAATTTAGGGCCCACCTGAGTAATCGAGGATGATCACATATCAAGATCCTTAAGTTTATTGCACCTGCAAAGACACTTTTTCCAAATTAGATAATATTCACAGTTTCCAAGGATTTTGACAGGTCTATCTTGTTGGGGACCAACTTTCAATTTACAATTTCTTCTTTCCTAGTTTATTCCCTGTTCTCACCCTTATCTCCACCCTTGGATCATATCTTCAGTAACATCATGAAAGGATCGATGGAAGGCAAAAATTTTAAGACCTTGTTTATCTGAAAATGTCTAACTAGACATATGAATCTATATTGGAAATAATTTTTACTCTGAATTTTGAAGCATTGTCTTCTGGCTTCAAGGGTTGTTGTTGAGAACCGTGAGGCCATTCTTTTACTCAGCTTTGGTATGTGACCCTTACATTTGCAGAATATTTAATATATCCTCCCTGATGCACTGTAACTTCACAGTTCAGCCTTTGAAGTGGGTCTTTTTTTTTATTCATTGTACTGAGCCCTTGATGGGCCCTTTCATTCTGGAAGCTGATTTCCACCAAGATTGGAAAATTTCTTTGGTGATTTCTCCTTCCCTTTCCCTCTGTTCTCTATTTCTAGTAGCTAATCTCTATTGGCTAATGATGATGAACTTCCTAGATCTAATAAGCATATCATTTTTATTCCTGTCCCTTCTTTTGAATTTGTATATTTTATTTTTTGGTATAGTTTCTAGAGAATTTCCTTGTCTTTTTTTTTTTTTTTTTAAATCTTGCAACCTTTCTACTGAATTTTATATTTCAGCCCTTACGTTTTCAATTTCCAAGAACTTTCTTGTTCTTGGATTTTTAAATATAGCACCTGTTCTTATTTTAGGAATGCAACAGAAATTTTTCCCTTAGCTTTTTGAAAACATTAATTTTTAGATTGTTTTACTCCATTTTTTTCTTTGCATCTTGTTTCTTCTGAGTTTCATTTTCTATTGTTTGATTTCACCTCTGACTTTCATTTTAGAGACTTTCTTTAAATGTCTGGTGATTATTGGCTCTCTACTTGAATTAAGAATGAGTCTGATAGTTACTTCTCCTGTTCTTGCAGCTTGAATACTACCAGTCCTTGAGTAGACTGAACTGGGAACATAAAACCACAAAGAACCTTCAGACAAATTCCTAGAACTTTTTAGAAAGATTAGCTAGGTTACTGATAATATATCATCAATATACAAAGTCTGGTGCATTTTTATATACCAGCAATATGTAGTTAAAAAAGGAATTAAAACTGATGTATAATTTATAATAACAACAAAATATATGAGGAATCTAGGAATAAATCCAACACCAAGAATGTCTAAGGCCATTACAGAGAGAATAAAACTTTTTTGAAAGTCATTAAGATAAAAATAGATGGGAAGGTATATCATATTCATGGATAAGGGAATTCCATATTGTGAAGATGTCAATTCTCCCCAATTTGATCTGTTTACTTGATAGAATAATAAAAATTCCCAAAGGGTTTTTAATAGATTTCAACCAGCTGATTATGAAACTTACATGGGCTATCAAAGATATTGCATAGATGGTCTAGATGAAGTGGTAAGGGCTGATATTCCAGATAAGACCACAAATCTTTTCCATTAATTAATTTTTTTAAACTTCTGTCGACAATACACTCTCTTAATTCCTTAATAGATTAATGAAACCCCAAAATTAACCAATACATATATGAAAACATTAGAGAAACAGTATGGAACAGAGCAGTGCTATCCATATAGAAATGTGCTGCAAACCACACATATAATTTTAAATTTTCTAGTCACCATACTAACAAAACTAAAAAGAAGCAAATGAAATTATTTTTAATAATATATTTTATTTAACTCACTATATAAAAATATTATCATTTTAACATGAAGTTAATATTAAAGTATTGATATATTTTACATTTTCTTTGTACTACATTTTTGAAATCCCATGTATATTTTATACATAAAGCCTAGCACATTTCCAGTGCTCAGTGGCCCCATGTGACTACCATACTGAACAGGACAAGTATAGAAGTTAAGACTGGGGGCTGGCCATATAGCCCAGTGGATAGGGTGCCGGTATACCACATGGGAGGCCCCGGGTTTGGTTCCCAGGGACCTCTCCTAGCGGGCAGACCGCCTTGAGAAGGGCAAGCCGCCATGGGCGGGCCAGAGCCGCCGTGGGCAGGGCAAAAAGCTGCCACGGACAAGGCAAAGCCGCCACGGGCAGGGCAGGTCGCCCGTGAATGGAGCGCAGCCAGCTACCTGTGAACTGAAGCAGAGCCGCTGTGAATGGAAGCAGAAGCCACCCACAAGCGGAGAAAGCCGCGCCTGTGCAGTGACCGGCCTTGGTGCGTCACCGCAGTGGGGGGGAGGGGAGATATGTAATAAAATAAAATAAATCTTTAAAAAAAAAAAAGAAGAAGTTAAGACTGCAGCTAGGATAACTGCTTACTAGGTAGCTTTGGGAAAATTACCTAACCTCTCTGTGCTTCAATTTCCTCATCTGAAAAATGAAAAAATACTAATATTTACCTCCAAGGGTTGCTATGAGGACTAAAAAAATTAGTGAACATCTTCTGTGGTATGTGTCCGTTCAAAAAATACTATTCTAAGGGCCTTATCTGCATTATTATTAGCTGGTAAATGACAGAGGCAGGTCATTGGAAAAGGGTGAACTCTTCAAAGAATGGTGCTGAACATCATTTTTCATGTGGTAGTAATAAAAAAAAAATGGACCACAAACTCACAACATATCTTAAAACTAATTCTAGATGAATCTAGAATTTAAATGTGAAATGTAAAGCTTTAAAACTTTAACCATTTGTACTCTACTCAGAGGCCACACAGATAGTTTCCTGTATCATTTCAATAAAAGTTAAAAAACACCACCCAAGTGATAAAATTGACCATAGAACTTATATTTCTCAAAATACAACCAAAAATAAGCCACCAGAAGAGAATATATTTTCAACTCATTTAACCAATCGAGATTAGAATTTAGAATATATAAAGAATGATTAACAATCTTCTTTTGAAAGTGGGCAAAAAAGTGAACAAGCCTTCCATTAAACCAGAAGCAAGAATGGCCTATACATATTTGAAATTATGTTCAATCTCATCAGTAATCAAAGAAATGCAAATTGAAACCAAAGTAATATATTATTTCACATTCTTTAGATTGGCAAAAATTAAACTGAAAGTAGCAAGTGTTGATGAGAACATGGGGCTTAGGAAATTCTCATGCAGCTGATAGAATGGTAAATTGGTAAAATCTGCCATCGGAATTATTTTACATTATCTCATAAAGTTAAGCATGAGCAAAATTTATGCCCCAGTAAGTCTATCTCTTTGTATATACCCTAAGAGAACCTGTGACCCATATATTCCATGTACAAAATCGTCCAGACAGTCGTTGTTTACCATAACCCAAGTCTAGAGACAGCCAGAAACCCATCCAAAAAAGAGTAGATAAATAAATTACAGTATTTTCATATAATGTAATTCTATATACCAGTGAAAATAACAAATATTCCATGCACATTTCAATGTGGATATACATCAAAATCATAATGTTGGATGAACAAAGCAGGTCAGAATAAATACAGTATGACAGTTTATGTAAAGTTCAAAAACAGGCAAAACAAAACAATATATTGTTTAGAGATATGTACATACACAGTGGTAAAATTGCAAAGGAAAGTAAAACTGCTTAAAAAATTCAGCATAGTGGTTACTTCAAGACAGAGAAGGACGCAGTAGGGTAGGGACACAAGGTTCAAAGCTATGGGTACAGTCCTATAGCCTATGTTGAATAAAAGATACAGGGTGCTCTATTTTTACTGTATATGTATATTACATGTGCTGTTTTATGTATTTTATATTTTACAATATTTTAAAAGCCTGTTTGGAATCTGTTTTGTAGCAGGGCTTTTTGAATGTTGGGTTTTCACTGTGGGCCCTAGAGTCCACGGTGATTAGGCTGTGAGCTGGATTTTTCACTTGGGGACCCCCAAATGCTGATATCTGTAGGCTTCTGCTCTGGGCCCATTCAGCTTTTCAGAGCATTCTCTGACTTCTTGCCTGGGAGGTGAATACCTGGCCTTCAGCAATTTAGAGCTCTAGAAGAAAAGAGGCTGGTGGGGCTGGAGGGCTGGCAGGTGGTGTGGAGAATTTTACTCCACCTCTGCATTTTCCTTGCCCTCTTTGGAGGGGTAATTGCTTTGCTTTGTGGGTGGAAAAGGGGACCTGGGGCTTAGTCACTCCTTAATGGACTTCCCAGCAATTGCTGCTGTTTTCTGGCCTTGCTGGGGCTCTCATTCTAATTTCCTGGGGGCCAAATGGATCTCCCCCACCTCCCTGCATCCTGCACCCTGTTTCCTGTGTGGTTTTTCCTCCTCCACTGATTTTCCAGCTCGTAATCTGCTCTCGACGCCTCTCATCTTCGGTGGTCACTTCATTCTTTTCTCCTTTACCTCATTTTACTGAGTTTTGAGGACAAAAACATGTATTCAATCTGCTGTATTTAACCAGAACTACTATTTTAAGAAACCCTTTAGATGTAGATAATTATCTCCATTTTACAGAGAAAGAAACTGAGAGCAGAGAGGGGACACACTGCTTGTGCAGGCATCGCTGGTGTGAATGACTCCCAAGGCACAAGCTTTTCCTCCTACACTGCCTCCCTCCAGGGTCTTGTGACTATTCTGGCTTGAGCTGCTTCCTGCTGTCTAACCTGAAGCCCTCAAGCTGCAAGTTCCCACAGCTGCTTTCTACTGGCTGTAATGAACAACCTTTCGCAGGTCACTGCAGTGACTCGGCTCCCAAAGCTGTGCTTTCAGCCAGGTGTGTGAAAAAGCAACGCCTCCCTTGGGTGCAAACAGAGTGGCCAAGATTCCCCATGTTAATGGCTTCACAGAGGCAGAGTGTCCTTTGGGAGCAGCAGATTTTCATCGGGGCCATCAACCTGGTTCATACTGAGAGGTACTTTGAATGAAACTTTATCTGGCAATGATGGGGTTTAAAAAGGAAAGAGAATGGGAAAGTTACTTAATGGTTTTTATTTTTCCTTTACACTCCCTTGGAACCAAATTCCTGTTTTGACTAAATGGAGTGTCTCCAAGGAATGAAGGCTGATTGGAGAGATTTCTCTCAAAAGCACCCCCTGTTGCCTTCAGTCACTTTCTCTTCCCCCCTCCTACCCTCACCTGGCGAGTCCGCTTTTCTTTTTGTCCTCCCTGACCCCAACTCCGCTATTTCCATCAGTGGCCGACTGAAAAGACACTCTGTATCTTATTCTAGGATTCCCTTTCGGGTTCTTGGGAAGGCTAGGGATCAGTGGGATGGGCCCCAAGGGGTCAGGTGCTGACAATGGTGGGTGCGGGGGCAGGCTGGAGTGGGGGATGGGCCCAGCCCGAAGGGGCTTGCCTCTTCTTCCTGCCTAGTCAACCGCAAGGTCCCCAAAAGTTTCACCCATTCTTGGTGTACTTCGCAGGCGGCGTAGGATGCGGGATTTTAGAGTTGGGGTCTAATGTTTTGTGATGGCGGGAGGGTGGGGGGTGGCATGGAAAGAGCAGTTGTCACAGGAAACTACAAAGAACCGCTGAACTTCCTTGGCCTCTAAAATGAAAACCACTTGCTCTGTACCAAGAGCTCAGCAATCCTTTGGCCACAGACTGGTTGGCTCCCTCAGCCTGTCTCTGTCCTCATGTTTAGAGCGTCAGCCCCACTGACACAATGGAAGCCTGAACCAGCCCTCCCCGTGCAATATGCCTGCTTCTGCTTCTTGGTACCTCTGTGGTGGCTATGGTCATGTGTCAGCTTGGCTGGGTTGTGGTGTCCAGTTGCTTGGTCAAGCAGGCACCAACCTGAAGGTTGCTGTGAGGGTGTTCCGTGGATTTAAACCATTAGTCAGCTGATTGCATCTATGGCTGATGACATCTGCAATCGACAAAGGAGCCTTCTCATCCAAGCAGTTGGAGGCTTTAAAGGGAGCACTGATTATTTCAGCAGTCAGAAAGAAGAATTTCCATCTCTACTCCAGACAGCCAGCTTCTCCTGGGGAATTCATCATCATCTTCCTTGGAGTTCCCAGTTTGTGGTTTCTGCTGCGGAATCCAACATCACCTTCATCGAATTTCCAATTTGTGGCCTGCCCTATGGAATTCACACTTGTCATTCCCAGGGCCGTGTGAGCCAATTCCTATACTAAGTCTTTTAATACTCCCTCTCTCACACACACATCTATATGTCCTGTTGGCTCTGTGCCTCTGGAGAGCTCTGACTGATCCAACCTCTTTTTGCTCTATAACAGGAAACACAAGCAGGCACACAGAAGGACACTCGCCATTCCTCTAGGGCAAAGGCTTTGTTCATTTTTAACTTTTATGGAAGAGCCTACGTTAAAAGAATACAGCATATTGGCATAAAATGAAATAATAACATTATTCCTATTTTAATTATCATTATGTTTATTGAGAGGTTACATGTGCCAGAAGCTGTTTTAAGCACTTTACATGCATTTTCTTGTTTTCTCCAGCAGTGCTATGGGGAGGCACTATGATTTTCTCTTGGACTCTGAAGCCCAGAAAAAGTTAAGTAACACACTTGGCTCCACCACCCAGCAGTTATTACTAAAACTTTTTTTTTTTTGCCTCTCTTTTTTTCATCAGTAAAATGGGGATGAACAGAAGAGAGCTCCTACCTTTTAGGGTTGTGTATCTAAGTGAGTTTATACATAGGAAGCACTTAGTGCCCTGTAAGTGCTCAAAAAATGTGAACTACTGTTAGTGCTACTATTCTGAACAGCTTTCCAAAGAAACCAGTGTTGAAAGAGCATGTCTCCATCCATGGTATGTGCCAAAGAACTGGTGGGGGGTGGGGGGGGAGGCAGAGGCTTGCCAGATTTTGCATATGAAAATACAGGACTTGGAGTTAAATTTGAATTTCAGATAAATAATATATTTTTTTTTAGGTAAGGATATGCCATGGACTATTTGTTATTGATCTGCAACTCAAATTTAACTCTGAATCCTGTATTTTATCTGGCCACCTCATGATGGGGAAGGAAGAGGGGGAAAAGGAGATCCCTATTTACATCTAGAGGAAAATATTGATGCTTTAACAGCAGTCTTCCATCCAATCCCTCTTCTTCTGTTTTGTCTTCTGAGAATTGAAGTCCAGGCAAGGAAATCTCTCTCTACAGTCTCTACCTGTCTCCAATAGCCATTCACTGCATTAACCCATCCCATGAAAGCAGAGCCTGTGTTTACTGCTTATTAAGCTATGCTGTCCTCCATCCCAACCCCGTCCCCCAAACACACAGGCACCCAAGCACACAAAGCCTTTGGCCGAGAGGCGGAGAGGTGAAGGGAGAGAAGGGGCAGGGAAAGGATTAGAGTTTTACCAAAATAGCATCTGCAGAGATCCTCCCAGGATAGCCATCACTCCCCAGCATGTCTGTGGCCTGGAGCCAGGTCCCGAGCGGTGGGAAAATACCAGCTGGCTAGGGAGGGAGTGATCCCTGGAGGGTGGAGGCTTTGCCAGGTGCATGGGGTGGGAGCCCCTTGCCTCCCTCACTTCTCATAGACTCTTGCCCCCTGTCCTTCCCAATTCTTTTTCTGGACTTTTTACTTTTAAACTTTTGGGGTCAAATTTGTTTTTTAAGCCTCAGGTAATGAAGCTCCTTTAGCCAGGATATTAAAATTGCTAGGACTCCTACGATCACATGGCAGTATTTACTCTATCCTGCCCCCTGCCTCCAACCCGGGCTTGTTCTAAACCAATACAGTTGGGAGGACAGGAAGATAGTATTTCATTTCTCAATATCACTCATTCTGGTGCCTATCAAGTCTGACAGCCAAATTCCTTCTAAAGTTTAACTCACATCCTCTGGCTGTATTGAGAGTCTCCTCTCTAGTACCCTTTTCTGGGTACTGTTCTCAAGAAATTTCCATTTTCTTTCTGCATCTCATGTCTACTTATCAGTAAAGGAGAGAGAAATCAGAGTGGTCATTTAAGAATAGCCTCTCTTGAGGTATAGAAGGACTTTCTAAGCATGGCATCAAAGGAAGAAACCCACCAGGAAAATATTGGTTGATGGGATTCCATAAACATGGATAAAATACCATAAAAAATGCCCACAGGAAATATTGGTTACATATATCCTTTATATAAAGAGCTCCTACAAATCAATAACAAAGAGAAATGCATAATTAATGATGGAATTGAAATGGCCTTTTAAAAATATATACAGAATATATACAGGAAAAATGAAAATGAGTAGTTTAAAATAAGTTCAACTTATTTCAAATGAAATCATAAGTCCAAATGAAATCTCACTATTGTGTGTCTAACAAAATGACAAAAATAAAAAAGAGATAATACCAAGTATTGACAAGAATGTAGAAAAACTGGCACTTTCAAGCATAGTAGTTTGTTGTGTTAAAATGTACAGCATTTTGGAAGGATGGTGAGGCAACACAAATCAAGAAACTTCCTACCCTTTTGAGTCAGTTATCCTACCGCTAGTCATCTTTCTAGGAAAATAATATTTTACGTCAAAATTTAGCTGTGAGGATATTCATCACAAACACTGCATATAATAAGAAAAACCCCCGAAACTCTAAGTTCAACAGTGGTTTTAGTGACCTATGAGGCATTAATCATTGGGATATGATGTGGTCATTTAAACCCATGCTGTAGGACAGTGTTTTTTAAGCAGTTCTCAGTGGAGTCCTTTTGGGTGTGAATATTAAGTTCTAGGACTCCCATCCCTGATAGGTGATTTTCTATAAAATTGAATTTGAACCAAGGATTTAGAGTTAAAAGTAGTTTGAAAACCACCCTTAGAGAAGAATATTAGTGAGTTGCCAGCTATCTCCTATTTGCCTCTCCAGATCCATTCTCCTGGTTTCTTTACTCTTCTCTCTGCCCCAGGCAGCTGACCTACATGGACCATATCAATGGATGGATTCCTTGTCCTCTACTTTCCAGCTGGGAACAGCCAGTGGGAAGCTCCAGCAGGAGATCAGAGACAGGGAGCAAAGAGAGGGAGGGGATTGGTTCCCCTCATTCCTCCCCTGTGAAGAACAGGTACTGATGTTCCTCAAAAAAAAAGTCTTTTAAAATTATTGTTGTTTTTTTTTTTTTGGTAACCTATTCATAACACAAAATCTCCCATCTTAATCATTCTTAAGTGTACGTTTCAGTAGAATCAATTACAGTCACAATGTTGTGCTATCATCACCATCATATCACCAAGATGTTATCATGACTCCAAACAGACACTCTGTACCTATTAAGCCATTAACCCTGATCCCCCCTACTCGTGGCCCCAGGTAACCTCTAAACTATTTTCTGTCTCTATTGATTTGCTTATTTTAGATATTTTATATAAGTGGAGTCACACAATATTTGTCCTTTTGTGTCTGGCTTATTTCACTCAACGTGATGTCTTCAAGGTTCATCCATGCCTTGTTGTAGCATGTCTCAGAACTTCATTCCTTTATATGGCTGAACAATATTCCATTGTATGGATATACCACCTTTTTTTATCCATATATAGTCTTATTGCTGGGTGTGGTCCCTGAAAAACATGTTCTCAAATCTAATCCATTCTTGTGGATGTAAACCCATTTTAAGTAGGACCTTTTGATGAGACTACTTAGAGTGTGACCCACCTCCTTTAGGATGGGCCTTAATCCTATTCTGGAGTCCATTATAAATGAAATGAAATTCAGACAGAGAGAAAGTCACTGAAGCAAGAAGCTAAAATCAGTGAAACCCAGAAGAGAAGGGAGAGACCAGCAGATACCACCATGTACCTAGTCACGTGGCAGAGGAGCCAAGGATTGCTGACAGCCAGTCTTCAGGAAGAAAGCCTTGTCTTGATGATGCTTTGATTTGAACATTTTCTTGGCCTCAAAACTGTAAGCTAATAAATTCCCTTTGTTCAAGCCAAAATATTTCATGGTATTTGATTTAAAGAGCCTAGGAAACTAAAACAGTGGGTCATATGCTAATTCTATGATTAACTTTCTGAGCAGCCACCAAACTGTTTCCACAGTTGCTGCACCATTTTACATTCCCACCAACAGTGTACAAGGGTTCCAATTTCTCTGCATTCTCTCCAATACTTATTTTCCTTTTTAAAATTAATAGCCAACCTAGTGGGTATGAAGTGGTATCACATTGTACTTTTGATTTGCATTTGATGTTGACTAATGATGTTGTTGAACATGTTTTCATGTGCTTATTGGCCATGTGTATATCTTCTTTGGGGAAATGTTTATTCAAATCTTTTCTCATTTTACAATTGGGTTGTTTGTCTTTTTGTTGTTGGGTTGTAGGAGTTCTTTATATATTCTCAATATTAAACCCTTATTAGATACATGCTTTGCAACCATTTTCTCCCATTCTATAGGTTGTCTTGTAACTTTCTTGATAGTGTCCTTTGATGCACATAAGTTTTTAATTTTGACAAAGTCCATTTTATTTATGTTTTTTTTTTGTTGCTTCTGCTTTTGAAATTATATCTAAGAAATCATTGAAAAATTCAAGTTCATGAAAGTCTTCTATTTTTTCTTCTAAGAGTTTTATGGTTTTAGCTCTTATGTTTAGGTCTTTAATACAATTTGAGTTAATTTTTGTACATGGTGTGAGGTGGGGGTCCAACTTCATTCTTTTGCATATGGACATTTTTTTGCTCCACAATTTTCCCACCACCATTTGTTGCTACATTACTCTCTCCCTTCAGGTTTCCATAGCCACTTTCTCTCCTCAGTCTTTTGGACCTGGAGGTAGCAACAGCTCAAGCAATTGCAATATCATTTGTGTTCCTCTTTACCGTGGGTGACCATAACGTTTATTGTCAATCTTAAGAGTGAGAGAGGGTTAAGGTCCTAAAGTAACTAATTTTAATTTATTTATTGGCCATATATTGGTGGACTTATGAAATAGTTCTGTTTAAAACCACTTTCAAAAATAAAATTCTAAATAATTAAAATAACATATGCATATTCATTAAATCAATATTGTAAAAGTTTATTTAAATTGCCTACTTCAACATTCAAAATTACATAAGCAGAATAATTATTCTTGATGCATAATCCTGTATTTTAATTAGTTTTTTAGCTCCCAATTATTGTGTTACTGATGTTTTTTCCAAAGAATGAAGTTTTTTACACTGTAGCCTTATATTTAAAATTTTTATTTTGTGGTTAATATATTTGAAGTTGACATTTTCAAATGATTCTTTTATGCAGACCATAATGTTTTTAGTTGAGAAAATACTCTCTGAAGTGCCCAGTTAAATTATGCTAATGTAGGACATTCACAATCCTAATTGTTTTCCTGCTGAAATATTTGAATACTCCAGACCAACTATTTTCCCAATTACTGTCTTTTTTGGGTAAATATTTTTATAAGATGAAGCTTCTCAAATACGTTGTCTCTAATGATTCTTTTGAATGTTTCAACCAAACTCAGATGCTGCAAAATGTTCTGTTCTTGTATAGAATATAAATTTATCCAATTAAAAATGGGAACCCAACTAAAGATTCTTTCTACAAGTTAAGATCTTCTAAAGATCAATTATAGTTTTTCAAAATTAAATCTTTACACCATTTATCATCTAATTTACTCAGTTTCCCCCTTCCTTTTGTAACATCAATGGCTTTCTGTTTTCAAGCTTTCTTTTCCATCATTGTAATTTGTTAAAAGCTTCAAAAGTTGAAATGTTTGGCATTTTATTAGCTGAATACTCTGATTAAAGCTGTCAGCTGATTTTGAACAAAATGCAATTGAAATTTGGAAGCTCATTTACAAAAACATTCACTATAATTTTAGGATATTTAGATTAATTTGCAATGTACTTCCTCATAGTTTCAAACATTTCTACAATCCTACTGATGATAGCAAAACAAGAGAAAGTGCTTACTGTAGTGCTAAAGTGTTGTGGTTTTTGTATTTGTTTTGTATTTAATATCAGGTCTGACACTAAAAAAATTATAGCTGTTTCTCTGTGCATACATAAAAATATTTGTAATTTTGACAACTACAGCTCTATTTGAATAGTAAAATTTTTAGCTTGTTTGGATACAATCAGGAATTATGTGTGTACTCCAACCCACTCCAAGTATAGTTTTGCTGCGTAGGTTTCTTCATTCGTAAGAACATTGTTTTCACCATGATGTACTTTACCAAAATTTGCTTTCATGTTATCACTGCCAAAACAAATAATTGTATTTTCAAAGTTGATATTTTTAACTGAATTTAAAGTATTTAAAATCATGTCATACTGAATTCCAAAAACCTCTAGTTTGATTCCATGAACTGAATTTTAAAAATTGAGCAATTTTTGGAATTCAGATAACTGACTTCCTATTTGAAGCATCTAAAGACACTGTTAAAAACCTGGCATATTAAAACTGTTCTCTAGGTTAAATTTTGGCTAGTGGAGTCAGCAGATTAACAGATATCATTTTAATTTTTACACATGTGCAGGAAAGTTGGAATTAAAAATAAGCAAAAATAAGAGAACATTCATTTGATCTAAGTGAAAAGTCATGGTTTACATATATGTAAATGAACTTTACTCAGCTGTATGTGTTAAAACGTTGTTTTGCATCATGTTCTTTAAAAATATTACCTAATGAGGGGGCCGGCTGTAGCCCAGTGGATAGGGCACTGGTTCACCCCATGGGAGGCCCCAGGTTCAGTTCCCGGGGACCACTCCGAGCGGGCAGACCGTCTTGAGAGGGCAAGCCGCCATGGGCGGGGCAGAGCCACCGTGGGCAGGGCAAAAAGCCCCCATGGGCAAGGCAAAGCCGCCACGGGCAGGGTAAGCCGCCACGGGCAGGGCAAGTCACCTGCGAACAGAGCAGAGCCGCCCATGAGCAGAACCACCTGTGA
>PVKH010007261.1:0-20353 GCA_004027955.1 Chaetophractus vellerosus | reverse complement strand
GGTATAGGACCTGGATATCTCCAAAGCCTTCTGGAAGCCCTCTGTTTGGGGTGATATCCATATTGGAAGCCTAGGAGGTCCTACTGGGGGGTGCATAAGTGTTACCTCTGGGTTGGTCTCCCGACTCTCTTTGCAGTCTCTTAAGCCCTATGAACTCATTTGTCTTTAACATTTCCCCCTTTTATTTGGAGTCTTTTTCCAGTTGTTCTGCCCATTGGCATTTGTTAGTAATCCCTTGTTGCCAGGGAGGCTCATCCCCGGGAGTCAAGTCCCACACTGGGAGGAAGGTAATGCATTCATATACTGAGTTTGGCTTAGAGAGAGGCCACATTTGAGCAACAAGGAGGTTCATTTCAACATGCAGAAGTCCCTTTAGTAATTCTTGTAGGGCAGATCTTTGTTGATGAGCTCTCTCAGTTTCTGTTTTTCTGTGAATATTTTAAACTCTCCCTCATTTTTGAAGGAGAGTTGTGCCAGGTAAAGAATTTGGGGCTGGCAGTTTTTCTCTTTCAGTACCTTAAATATATCATACCACTGCCTTTTTGCTCTATGGTTTCTGGTGAGAAATTAGCACTTAGTCTTAATGAAGCTCTCTTGTATGTTGCAAATCACTTCTCTCTTGCTGCTTTCATCATTCTCTCTCTAGCTTTGTCATTTGACATTCTGATTAGTATGTGTCTCAGAGTAGGTCTACTAGGGTTTATTCTTTTTGGAGTGCATTACACTTCTTGGACATGAATATTTACATTTTTCATAAGAAGTAGGAAATTTTTGACCATTATTTCTACAAATATTCTTTCTGCCCCTTTTCCCTTCTCTTCTTCTTCTGGGACACCCAGATGTGTATATCTGTATGCTTTATGCTGTTACTCAAATCCCTGGGACACTGCTCAAATTCGTCTGTTCTTTTCTCTATCTGTTCTTCTGACTGTATGATTTTGATGGTCCTGTCTTGTTCACTGAGTTTTTCTTTTGCATTTTCAAATCTGCCTTTGTAAGCCTCTAGTGTATTTTGAATCTCTACTATTGTGTCTTTCATCTCCATAATTTCTGTTACATTTCTTCTAATTCTTTCAAATTCTTCATTATTCTCACACATTTTATTCTTAATATCCTTTATCTATTTATTCATATTTTCCTTCATCTCCTTAAAATGCCTTAGGAGATTTGTTTGAAAATCTTTGATTAGTTGTTCCAAATTTTGTGTCTCCTCTAAAGTTTTAATTTGTTCTCATGACTGAGCCATATCTTTCTGTTTCTTATTATGGCTTGTAAATTTTTCCTAATGTCCAGGCTTCTGATTATCTTGATGAGTTAACGCTGAAGGTCCATTTCTCCCTTTGTCTAGGGTTTTATTGTTGATTGGCTTTGTGTTAAGGCTCTTTTTTTAAAAAAAATTTTTTTAATTTACTTTTAAAGGAGGTTTAGGTCACATAAATGTCAAAAATATAGGACTCCCATACATCCACCCCACCATCTCACACACCCTCACCAACATCTTTCATCAGTGTGGAACATTTGTTACTATTGATGAACACATATTGAAACACTGCTACTAAGCATGCTCTGCAGTTTTCATTATGGTTTACACTTTGCACCACACAATTTTATAGGTTTTCACAAGATGTATAATGGCTTGTATCATCATTTCAATACTATGCAGAATGACTCCAATGTCTCAAAAATGCCTCATGTTACACCTATTTCACTCTCTACCTCCCCTCAGAACCTCTAGTGACCACTGTCTTTATATTAATATTACAAGTTCTTCCACTACTAGAATAATAATAAGTCAACTTTAGTCCATAGTTGCATTCCTCCCTTATGTTTGTTTGTTCCTCTATCTTGAGGATTTGGGGATGGTGATGCTCACTCTGCTTCTGATTAACAGGGGACTTAGATCCCATGGGGCAGAGGGATGGATCTTCCTTGTTTGTAGTTGGAGATACTCTCTGCTTCTTAGGATGGGCTTTGTCCATCATCATCCTTTTGTTACTTGTTCTGGGTGAGTCTGATGAACCAGAGAGTAGGTGTTGGTTGCAACTCTGCTGAGATTCTGGGCTTACCCAGCATATGAACATCAGGAAGATTAAGTTTCTGGGACATATATTTAATGGATATAGTGCTAATTATAGGTTCAAATAAATGGGACAGAAGAACCATATGTAGGAAAATTATAAATAAATGAATCTAATTCTAATACACTGGGGGAGATGGGTTATCATATATTCCAAGGTAAGGCCCACTGATGGGGTGCCAACTTCCTGGAGTTGTCTGCCCTGCCTACAGTGTCTAGATGTCTCTGGAACCTCTAGGAGCACCCCTACCTGAGACAATGTTTATTGTGGCAGACAGTGAGATTCTCCTGAGACATGTATAAGCATAACCTCTGGAATGACCTCTGACTCACTTTGAAATCTCTTAGCCAAAATAATTCATTTGCATTCGGTATTTCCCCCTTTAAGTCTAAGTCTTTCTCCAAATGCATTATTAGCTGGCACTTGACATTAATCCCTTGGTGCCAGGGAAGCTCATCCTTAAGAGTCAAGTCCTACATCAGTGGGGGGAGGGGAGGAAAGTACATTTATATGCTGAGTTTCACTTAGAAAGGGGCCACATTTGAGAAACAAGGAGGCCCTCAGGCAGTAACTCTTAGGCAATATAAATTACTAGGCCAAGTTTCAATTTCATAAGAACAAGGTTCATAAGTACAAGCATCAATATCAAGGACCTGGCACATTGGACTGCCCTCCTTTGCTAGACACTGACCATGTACTCCAAAGATTCTCACCACTCTGTGAGAGAATGTAGCAGGACTCACCAGGATGGGAGTTCAATAGTCCACCAGTTACTCTGTGGGTCTCCGCCTACTGAGACAACACCCCATGACCACATGAATACACTCACACTCCATAGAGGCTTGCCCCAGGTGTACCCACACACACATACCCCCACCACCAACACCACAGACCAGTAATCCTCCCCTACCACAGCTGCAACCCCTCTGCAACCCAAAACCTCCCCAAAAACAAAGCCAACAAAAAATAATAAAATAAATAAAAAAGAATTTTTTAAATTTATTACATTGTGCTTTTCATCCCACCACAAGATCTGTTACCTTTATATATATTGACTATTTCTTCTGTATGTTCTCCCAGTGTCTTTTTTATTATTATTATTATTCACTTTATTTTCCGAGAAGATTTAGGTTACGGAAGTCACATAGAAAATACAGGAGATTCCCATACACCCCACTCCTTCACCCATCCACATCCACCCCTACCAATAATATCCTTTTTTTTTTCTTTCAAGCAAATGTCTCACATATTTATTACCAGACCAACTTATTTATGCCAAAGCATAAAAACAAAGAAAAAAAAAACAGTGTTTTCCTCCAATAAAATAAGTCCAACTGTTCAGAAAGGGTGTCTTTTTCAACTTCATATGGCAAGATGTTAGTGACCTTGATACAGCATAAACATGTGAGTTATCACATGTGCGATTCCTTACAAACCCAATTTGGTTCTTCTCTAATGTCTTCTTTTGGACTTATACCTGATTTTATTGCTAATTTTCACCTGAATCCATTGAGGAATGGGATGATTCTGTTTTTGTTTGTTAGCTAGAAATCGTTTGATTTTAAAAGTCTTATGAGAAGACATAGCAAAGCTGAAGGTCAAATGCACACATGATGGCAGACAGAGAGAGAAAGTTAAGGCTTTTTTTTGATGCTCAGTTTAACTTAGTCTAAACTGTATAATAGCCCCTGTTTAACTGTTCAGATTTTCTCAGTTCTTCATCTGATTATTGCCCTGGATATGTGGTATACTTTTTAAGATTGCACTTTTGTGCAATTGTTTCACCTCCAGGAGAGAGCCTTCTTTCCTCTGTTTCTTCTCTGGGAATCTTGATCTGTTCTGTTAGGTTTTGTGAAGACTTTTCTCCCCAGTTCCTATGATTTGTTTAAATTCTCTCCCTCACTCAATGCTCCTTTCTCCTTACTCCTTTCAGTTCTGGGACTCATCCTGTCTTACAGCAGTTAAGTGTTTCCCTTTTTCTTTTCTGTGAGGCTTTTCTGACTCCCGTTTCCTCCCCTCAAGGATGTCCTGCCCCAGAAAGGTGAGTCACTTCAGAAAAGTCTGTTTTGCCTTTGGATGGTCCAGCTGGCTGGCACTGTATTGAGTGAAGGCGCAACAGTTCTTCCAGCCTTTCTATCATGGTCTCCCTTCCCCCACCCTCACCAGGGCCCTTTGTATGCAGCACTCCTCAGGAGCTCATGTCCCACCCTGGGACTCTGCGGACTTAGGTCCCTACGCCAAGATATGTGCCTAACTCGCTGCTTGAGCTGCTGTACTGTCTCTACCCACAGTGGAAAGGACCTGGGCCTTGCCGCCTCTGTGTAAACTCCAAGCTGCACGGGACTGAGTAAGGAGGAGGAGTGGAAAAGAGGAAACCTACCAGCAGTCTGAGATGGAATTCTCCTATCTGAGATATTTCTGTTTCTTCAATTCGGCCTTTGTGGAGTCCTTCTTCAGTCCCTCCCATCCTCCAGGGTTCTAAGCAAGTGGGATTTGTCCTTTAATTTGATAAATATCTGGGGAGGCTTTCTCAGGGGACATCTTACATCACCATGTTGATGATGCCACTCTCCTCGAGTGCTATAACTTTTTAATGCCTGAGCAGCTCTAGTTTGATAATTCTTCCTCTAATATCAATGGCTCTTCTCTTGCTCCAACTTGACGATGACTTCTGGTTTAGAGATGCAATGCCCTGTGCTGTGACCATTTTCTGCTGGTCTTGGAAGTGTGAAAAGAACTGTAAGAGTGCAGCAGCCGTGTCCTCCTGGCTGGTGCCAGAGCCTCTAGAAGTGATTTTTTTAAATAATGACATCCAGAGCTTACAAAGAACATCTGTAAGATGTGATATAAGAATATTATAAAAATATTTCTTCTTTGTTCAAGAAGAAATGGCTATTTATATATATATATATACACACACACACACACTCTCACGTGAAATCAAGGAACAAAAAAAAACAAATATTTGTATGATACTAATTCACACTCATAAAATTGGCAAAAATGTATATAAGTATAAGTATACAGGGAAACAAGAACTCTCAACACGGCTGGTGGGGGGTTCAATTGACACAGACACTTTAGAGGCAATTTGGACTATTTAGTGCATACCCCATGAGTCAGCAAGTCTACTCCTCAGTGTATATCCTCGAAGATGTCTCTCAAATGTGCACAAAATAACACAAAATAACAAAAAATTAGAAAAAAAATCAGTAGGAGAATAGGTAAATAAATTATTATATATTCATCCAATGGAGTGCTCTAAAAACACCAAAATGAATAAAGCTTCATTTGCCAATGTGGATAAATCTAAAACCATGTTGGGGTAGGAAAGTACCATCCTTAGTCCAGCTCTGTGTCCTGCGTTCCATTTTAACCTTCCACCATTTGTTTAAATTCCATTCTTCCTTCAAGTTCTTGCTCAAGTGCTAACCCTTCCAATAATTTACCCTGCTGTTCCCATCTTTGACTCTTCCCCTAGGACTTTTGAGCTGTGTCTCTCTTATGACGCCCATACCTACAGCAGTACTAGAAAGTACCCTTAGCATCATAGCTTCACCAACATTTTTTTTTAATCTTGGATAATTTGATAGGGGAAAAAAATCTCATTTTATTTGATTATTCCTGAGGTTTGAAGTTTTTCATACGCCAATTCTTTGTTTGTATTTCTTCTGTCTTACTCATTTACAGTGTCTTTCACAGCATTTACATAGGGTTCCTAGCACATGTTGAAAACAAAAATAAATTGTGACTGAATTAAATTAAAAGGTAGACATTCAAAGTGAATCAACAAAAACATTGCACTAAGCAAAAAAAAGTATTGCAATCTAAGTAGTGTGCTAAAATATAAAAGTATTAAAATGTACTGCAAACTTGCTTGCTGAGGCCCTTTCTTAATTAGGTGAATAGAATATACATCTTTATTGTGTACCTGATTCTGGGCATAGAGGGCGTCCACCCTTTAAGATTTAAATAGCTTCTGCTGGTATTAAGGAACAAGTAGCATCTGATACAGACAAAAAGAATACAGAAGCTGAAAGAGTATGTGCCAGAAGTTAATGTGGGCCAGATACTCTTCCCAATAAATCTTGAATTCTGCACATGTATTACCTTTTCCCCTAAGCTTAAGATATGTGTCTTTGGAAAGGTTTTTATTAGTCTTAAGACTTCTGGGGTTTACAACTGATAAACAGAATCATAACTGAAATGCGCAAATAAGTACAAAGAGTCACCTTTCCTCCAGGAAGTGAAAGCTATTTTATCGTGGCTGTTCACATGGCATTTGGTGCCCCCTGGGTTTTCTATTATTGTTCTGTAGGATTCCAGAGATCCCAACGTTCATTTGCAGACTATGCAATTTTTGCTACATTTCCAGCAACTTATTCTGCCATTCAAATTCAAAGGTTCGAATTGTGAATCAAATGTTCAATTTAAAAAGGATCTGTAACTAAAAGAACAGCTATAGAACTTGAATTACCAAGATTGTGGCCAATGGTCATCACTGCAATAGTTTCCTCTCCTTTTATTTATGAGTAATTTATCACTCTGTCTGGATTTTGACATGTAACAGCAGCCAATCCAGATTTTAAAAGAGCGCTTGGCTCCTGGAGTGCTGAACAGACAGAATCTCTTCCTTTGAGGATAGTTCAGCCACCAGGGAGAGCAACTTATGAGATGTACTCCAGAATACTACTTACTCTTACTCAGGATTTGACCTGTAATGAACCCCAGCAGCAATTATTTTTGGTTAGTTGATTATAAGTTTTTATGGTTGTCACAGGACATGAGAACACCAGAACAGACAAGTTTGTCACGTTTTCATTACTTTATCCCTTTGTAGGAATATACCATATGACGGTAAAAACATTATTCAGTTGGAAAACAAAACCAAACAAAATAATGATGGTTATAGCATAACCCAGAAATTTTACGCTTCCTCTGAATATTCTATCAGCTTTTAAACTACATTTTCATAAATATATATTTATAGGGAATTTGATCTCCATGTCATAAGGTATGCAAGGGATGTTCCTGGTTTTTTATTCATTTGTTTTTTTATTTTTGTTATTTTTTAGTGCTATGTAAAATAAATAAGTCTTTGTACTAAAGCTGTAACTGTCATGAGTAAATACACTGCACAAAGTTTTTAAAAATCAGCCTCAACCAGACTTTGGCTTATATTGAAAAGTTCCCTAGGGAACTGATTTTACATTTGAGACCCTGATTTAGCTGAAAAATTTATAAGGGCACATGTAGAAATACAGGTCCCAATTGGGTGATGAACCAGGGGCTGAGACATAATTATGATTCCCTCTGCTCTCCATTCTGCTGGAAACTGCTCCCAGGAGCCCTGAGCTGAGTTGGTCGTGAAAGAAGGGCATACATGTTCTATGACTATGACCACCTGGGTCAACTTTCCAGTCTTCAATGCCAATCTAAAGGACAGTAGAAGATGATACATAAATCTTTTCAGGTTAAATTAATGGAAATTGTTTCCAGTTTCTTAGCTGCTAAAACAAATGTCATGCAATGGGTTGGCTTAACAATAGGAATTTATTGGCTCACTGTTTCAGAGACTGGAAGGGCTGCTTCCTCCCAGGGTAGGGATCTTATGGCTGGTTGGCAATCTTTGGGGTCCCTTGGCTTTTCCATCACATGGCAGTACACGTGGCAGTGTCTTCTTTTCTCTTCCAGGTTCCACAGCTTCTGGCTGCTCCCCATGGCTTCTCTTTCTGTGCCCAGTTTCCTTTGTTTATAAGGGCTTCAGCCATATTGGATTAAGGCCCATCCTCATGCAGTTTGGACAGACCTTAACTAACATCTTCAAATATCCTGTTAACAAATGGGTTCACACCATAGGGCCAGGGGTTGGACCCTTATCATGCCTTCTGTGGGGGACATGATTCAATACACCACCACTTGCTTAACTTGGGAACAATGTCAGGAATATGTTTTGTAGATCTGGAGACCAAATTTAGCTAACCTCTTTGTGCATTATCATTCCAGGCTGTTACTCACCCTGTCATAAGTGTAGTGGCAGCACTTGTAAGCTTAACTGAAAAATGATGTCACCAAGGAACATGTGTAAAATACTCCAGGAATAGAAAGTTGACATTCTTCTTGTTAAAAAAAAAAAAACTAAATTGCTTAATACCTTGCTGATATTTTTCAGGTGTGAGGTAATGCACTGGGATGCCTGATCTTAGAGGCCTGGCCCCTTTGAAAATGTCCTCAAATGATCACTTTGTGGGATAGTATGGTGAAACCAATTCATCAGTCAACTGGAGGGTGCCTCAACTTTCTCACAAGCCTCCCCTGGTTGCAGTGTTGGTTGCAGGTGTCTCAGATGCCAAGGTTGTTGCTGTCATTTAGCTATCACAGCAGAGAACCGGGCCACCCAGAAGACTCCTTACAGGAGCCTGCTTATCAACACCCAGGATCTCAAGACCATGAGGGCTGAATGTCAGTATTCAGTTGTATAACAGAAACAAGGATTAACAAAGAGATTATAGGAAAGAAAGTATCTGTCTTTCTCTTGATGACACCCTTCTCCCAACCATAAACCCTCACCTCTGCTAACTGGGGTTTGCATAGCTTAATGCAACAGGGTCCCAATCTTGCAAGACTGTATTAACCAACCTTCTGGTATGAAACTGTAATGTTATTAACTCTCACTAAAAGAACAGTCAGAATAGGTAAAGTGTAAAAAGTCAGAAATGTACAAATCTGTTCAACAACATTAACCAGGTGTTGCTCACAGTAGTTTCTGGAAGTTGACAGTCAAGTAAGTTCCATATGGAGAAGCAACTTAAAATTATTATTTTCATCCTGTTTAGTTCTGTGGAATAAAACATTGGTCACCATCAATTATTTCTTCCCTAAAGTAAGATCGCTTATATACTTTTCTTATATTTCTGTTGAGGTTTCCCTATCCTTTGACAAAAGGACATATATCACTGTTGCAGCTTCTCCAGTATATCAATATTTTTATGTTTCATAAATTAGTTTTTTCAATTTTATCACAGCCACAGTGAAGTTTATCTCAGCTGTTTTTTTTTACTCATAAAGTGTTTTTTGAAAATTAATTTCATTTTTGGATGTCCTCAACATCAAGCCTTTCTCTACACTAAAATAAGTTTCACCTGCTCACTTGTATAAGAACCAATCCATTAATAAAAGGTCTATTTGCCTGTGGGCCTTTAGCTTAGGAACTGGGCAGTGGATCCACAAATCTTCCTTAGGGCTCCAAGGATTAGGTAGTCTGATCCATGAACCACAAGCCAAATGGGATATGATACCAAGTCCACTGCATGGACTGAAGCTTTCTCTGTGGCTGCCAGCCTTTCTCTTGATCATGAACATAATTTCCTATGACTTAAAGTAATAGTTCAGTGTTGGATTTATTTATGCCTATTCTTAGTCCTGGAGGACTACTTCCTTAACTTTGGGTGTATGATATTCCCGGTCAAAGGGTAGTAACCATCAAGATATTTTTCCTAAAAAGGACAACCTTTAGTCTCCACATTCATCTAACTAAGATTCATATGGGGAAAAAATGGTATTGAGAATGAAAATAGTCTTTACACTAAAATATTTATTTACAGATGTAGAAGTATTTTTAACAATTGGCCTTTCAAAATCAATAGCAACATGAAAAAGTAAGAAAGAACATCAGACAGAATAGAGGCAAATAAATTAAAATACCCACCACATAAGGGCCTCTGTGACATTAGAAAGAAGTGTACATAAAAAGAAACAGGAAATCCAGATGCAGATTCCACCACCTGAGCAATTTAATGATGGTTGAAACTGAGCAATGCATCATTAGTCAAAGCAGGATGCACCTTTTGCTGCTAAATAGGAACCTATTACACCCAGGAGTTTGTAGATACCATCAAATGAGAAGGGCAAAGATATAAGAATAATAGAAGAGTATGCCTCATTGAATATAAGTAATCCAGAATGTAACTACCTGCCCATAGGTCATAAATAAATCGCAACATTTGTCTACATAGAATAGAAAGAGCAGCTCCTTAAGCCATGTATAGTGAACCTGTTGGCTTTAACAAACATTTGCAATTACTTGCCCTTAGCTGCTAGGAAATGAGATATCGTCACAGTACAGTTGGCGCCTATTTCCAATAAGAATAAGTTGCAAGGAAAACTAATTTCATTACCGATAACGATAGAATCCCAAAAGACTGTCACACACCCACGACATCTGATGGAATCATGTGCTCAACCACATGGAAAATCAATGGCTAACCTCAATTTCAAGCAGCAAAATTACCGACGTGCTCAGATGCCATCATGAGGCTGTTCTCTCCCGTTTCTCCAAACAATCCTGCTTTGGCTTCCATATGAAGATCTCAATCCATAAAGAGGTGCATCTGAGTTCATTTAATTGTGGTTCATTTGAGTTTGGAGAGCTGCACTGCACTGGAGTCTGGCAGCCCAAGATGGAAAACCCAGGATTTCTGTCCTCGAGGAGCTCCCAGCCAAATAGTTTAAAAGCTTTGGGTGATGCCACTTCTTTCACGCACCAAAAAAAAAAAAAAAAAAAAAAAGTCACTTAGAAAACAAAGTAAAAAGGAAAATGAAAGTGATTTGCTTTAAATTAGATCCCTAGATCCAGGGCTTTTTTGGGATAAGGGTTTTAGGGCTTTAGATCCAGTGGTTTTTAGAGACAAGCCCATTGCTGAAAATCAGGAGAGAAGGCCAGAACCCTGGAAATATTTGGTTACTACAGTTTCAATCTTCTATTATTTCCTCTACTGTTCTCCCTCTTATTGTTGACTTCCACTTTCTGACTAGCATCGTGGTGGCCAGAGAGGTTTTTCTCCAAGCCTCCAACAACTCAAGGTGCAGTGGTGTTTCAGTAACTAGTCAGTCAACCTGATCACTGCAGATGATCAGAACTGTAAAATGCAGCTCACCAAGTCTGTTGTGGCTCTTCAGGCATGAATGAGGTGCAAGGACTCAAATGTTCTATTCCCAGTTCTCCTGATAATCCTCTGTGTAACTTCAGTCCAGTCTGTCAAATTTTCTGGGCTTCAGCTTCCTTTCCTGTAAAGCAAGCAGTTGGTAGAAATAAATACCGTCAGCCAATTCTACCGGTAAAGCTGTTTCTTTTTTTGAGGCTAAGTCATTTAGCTGTCTGTATCCCTGAGAGGTTTCACTATTACTCTTATGTGTTAGAATTCAGATTTTCAGGATGCAACATTTGGTTTTCTTGGGTAATATGGACTGAGCCACAACCTGAAAAGTATAACTCTGCTGATGATCACAAAATATTCTTAACTTTTCCTAAGTAAACCCTGCCTAGTTTAAGTAGGTAGTTTAAATGTCAGTTATTCAACACTTTTGAATGAATTCTATCCTGAGTGATATCTCATTCTGAAAATCCCGATGGGTTTTATTTTGTACATTCCACATGAACATTGAATCTGCCCCATAGTCTAGAGGTTCCAAAAGCACAAACTCTACAGCCAGAAGACGTACCTGTTAGCTGTGGGCCTTCAGCAAGTTATTTAATATCTCTGTGTCTCAGCTTCTTCATCCATAAAATAGAGATAATACTACCTAATTCATAGGGTAATATAAGGTAAATATATGCAAGTAAATATATTGCATAAATATATGCAAAGGACTTAGAACAGGTCCTCATATTATGAGCATTACATAAGGATTTGGTATTATTATTATATATTAGAAACTATAGCTAATTTTAAATTAAAATTCTCTACAGTGAGATTTAAATAAATGAAATAAATCAAGCCAGCTTAATAAATGCTCAAACATAATTATGTATTTATTTATTTCCTGTGCTCTACATTCCATTATACACGACTTTAGTTTCATAGAGAAAGAAAACAAGACAAAGGGTAAAGTAACTTTCTCAAGATCACATAGCTGTCTTCATCTGTGTGTCCAGTTGCTGGATATCCCATTTTTCTTCAAATTTCAGTCCCTTCACTGTTCTCAAAGAAATATGGTTTATTCATCAAATGACTGAAATCCTTCATGAATTGGAACATGGAGATATATCTGTTGTGGGGGCAATAATCTGAGAAGAAAGAGGGTATGGAAAATGTACAACTAGCTACATAAATGATATCAGCCTGCTCATCTGGCAGAGAGGGAGGAATCATCCAAATGCAACCATAATACCAAATTCTGTGGCTAAAAGCAATTAGGCCAGAGAGAGAAAATATGGACAGCAGCTCGTAGAAATTCTTGAGAGAAAATAGAAAGGAAGAGAATTTAGTATACTGCTTATTGCTTGCACACTCAAAACTTTTTCAAAAAAAGTGCATTGAAAATAATAATTAGAAAAGATAAGGGAGGCAAGTTCAGGGTCGAAGGTAGCACCAAAACTCATGACTAGAATATGACAAAATCAAATGAATCAGACCCAACAGAAAATGGGCAAAGGGGAAAATACTGTATGTCAAGTATTTCCTTCAGGAAAAGACGTTAAAGAGGGTAGGTGCTGAGCTTTCTCTGTTTCCAGTCTTCTCCTGCCAATGAGCCCTAATTTACACTTGCATTTCATTACTGGGTGGCAGTAAATTCCTGTGTCACTACGGACCAGAGTATGGTCTCCCTGATAGCTGTTCCAGAAATAAAATTTCGGTAGCTTTGGAAGTTGACCCAACATGTCCGAGTGAGCACAAAGCAGACTGATTCCAGCTGCTGGTCTCAAAGTCTTCCCTTCCTAAGGAGGCCACTTCTTCCACCAGGTGCTGCCAATGCTACATAGTCCTCTAGACGCTCCCTAGTCCCATGTCCCTAGGAGCGAGTAGAGGAAAGCTACTCAAAGGCCAGCCAGGACCTGTCTGATGCGGGCCTGGAGGGTGCATCATACTGTATGTCAACACACTATTACCTTTATCAAGAAAGTTTCGCTACAAAAGAACACATCTGCTCAACTAAACACTGTGCTTAGGGACATAGTAGATTTACATGCCAGTGCCAGCTCCTTGTGTCCTCATGGACTGGAAACAAGCTGTGCCTGGGCGCAAGGGCCGGCAGACTGCACTGAAAGCAGCACAAACACGGAGTTCCAAGAGTCCACAGGGTCCACGGAGCTGCTTTCTTACCCTTGACGGTTGTGAAGAATCAATTCAGCTTAGTGCTCTGCATTGTTATTAGCAAGTCTAACTAATCCTGCTAAGGGAAAAGACTAGCAAGAATAACAGCTGTTGCTAATGCCATATTTTCATCTTGGTCAGTAAGTTCTATGTCCTATTCTGCCAAACCATTTGACAAAAGCTGCAGGCGAGAAAAATCAATAAAATGACAAGGGTGTCCCTGCTCTTCTGTCCCAGGCCATCCTTCGGTAAAAGTGCTAATGAACAGGATTCCCAAAAGGTGAATAGCACTTAAATATTTTTTTAATTAACCAAAGTTTTAATCACATAATAAAACAAAAACTCTGAGCATATTAGCCCCCTGAGAGAGTAGGCGACCGATTGGCAGAAACATTTGGGTAGACACTTGTGGCAGGGAGAGGGGAGTGGACTGTACAGGAGGGTTAGAGTTACACTATCTGTACCCAAAGTCACTTAAATGTCATTTTGCTAAGAAGAATGCATAGTACGAACTTACCTTCAAAACAGTAGGCACATTGCCCTAGTGGATTTTAAGGGTTGCACTCCCCTGCTGTTGGAATCATTTTTCTATGAGCACTATTTGTCTACTGTTTCTGAAGGAGAAGTTAGGGCCTAGGGTGGAGGGCCAGACTCCAGATGTTGTGGCTGACTCTGTCAGAACCAAATTCACTCTTTCCACCGGGACTGTCTCTCACACCACGGCACGTGATTGGAAAAGAGAATGGCCCCACACCAGAAAAGGCCTTCTGTTCTGTGTTTTCCTTAAATGTATAATTTTATGTTTGGCCCTCAAATGCAGAGTAGTAACCAACTACATTGATTATACACTTGCTGTATGCAAAGCACACCACTCAGTCTTGGGGCTATGCCAGTACAGAAAAAATATACTGCCATCACCAGGCTTAGAATCTGGATGGGTTGACAAAACATGTTTCTGATTAGTAATGGTTACCCTGAGGAGATTACCAGTGAAGATTAATTACAAGGGTTTTTCTTGGCGGGCCAAAACTGTTTCCCTCAGTTAATATTTCAACTACTTGTCATCTCTTTTGCAATACAACTTTGACTTAAAATTCAAATCGCAACAACAGCAAGAACATTTTTTAAAGAATTAGGTCTATTTCTAATTTAGTTAAGAGTCTGATGTGCTATTTAACACAAAACAAAGTATAAGCCAGTTTTGTTTTCTCCTCCCCAGGATGGTGGTGTGGAGGTCATCCCCAGCCCAGGTCTTGACAGAGCCGAGAGGCACTTCAACTCTGCTAGTGATTTGGGGCTTTATTTGTGATCTGAGAAATTCTCCTAACACCTCATTATATCCACAACCCTAAGGTCCCAGAGAAAGCCTCTGTGAGTGAAGTTGCCCAACATCATGCACTATTTACCTGGTGGAATAAAAACAATAAATAGCACTGCACAAAGTACTTACTGTACTTTTGGTACTTCTAAATGCTTTAGTCATTTAACCCCCACCAGGTGCTGGTATTATCCCTTTTCACTGATGGAGAAACCGAGGCACAGAGCATTTAGGAAATTTGATCAGAATCACACAGCTAGAAAGAAGCAAAGCCAGGGGCCGGCTATAGCCCAGTGGTTAGGGCGCCGGTACACCACATGGGAGGCCCCAGGTTCAGGTCCCGGCGACCTCTTCAAGTGAGCAGACCGCCTTGAGGGGGCAGGCCGCCATGGGTGGGGCAAAGCCGCCACGGGCAGGGCAGGTCGCCCGCGAATGGAGCCAAGCCGCCCGCGAACGGAGCCAAGCCGCCCGCGAAAAACGGAGCCAAGCAGCCTGCGAAATGGAACAAAGCTGCCCACAAGCAGGGCAAGCCACCTACACGGTGGGCCGACTCAGTGTGTCGCCGCAACGGGGGGAGACAAAAAGCAGACATAGAAGAACACAAAAATGAACACACAGCAAGAGCAAGCAGGAATGGGGGGATATGTAACAAAAAAAAAAAAAAGAAAGAAAGTAGCAAAGCCAGATTTGAACCAAGTCTGAGTTCTTATCTCAGACACTGATATCTCCCAGTACCAACAATAATTATCTCAAATTAAACCCAAGATTTGCTTCTCTCGGTTACAACCATGCCAAAGAAGACAATCTAAGAAAACATCTGCAATCCTCATTTCCCCCTCTCTGACAAAGAAACCCTCCCCGGGGGGGTCTTGAAGCATGTTCTTCTTCTCTTTGCCATTTTGTATTCCATGGAAAATAAGAGCATCAAAATAGCTTGGAGGGTTCCCTTATCTTTCTTCCTTCAATCTACAGTCTTTATCTAATTTCCTGGCAATTTATATGTCATTGAACATATTTTCATAGCTGGATCACCTTAAAATGCCAAAAAAAAAAAAAAGCTAGTCCATGAAGACCAGGAATGCATGTTATACAAAATGCATGGTAAATATGTGTTTTCAGCTACAGCCCAGCACATTTCCGTTTACTCAAGGATTTCATTTTATTTTACTTTATTTTATTTTATTAAAAGAAACTAATTCAGAAAGTAATTTTCATTCTTAAAAAATGTTTTATTCCCCCAGGTTACATTTTGGTAAGCACTTCTTTCTTTCTCAGCTACATAATGTACACAGATTTTGAGTCTATATTTCCTTTGCTACGTCATCTCAGTAATGCTCTCGTTTCCTATTGGAGTTCCTATTGGAATCTCCTATAGAATTTAATTGAAATTGCCAATTAGAAAAATAGAGTAACTTTTGGGGGACCCATCAGCTTAGGCTTCTCAGTTCTAAGAGCAGTTTTAACTCTGTTTCTCTTGTTCTCCCAATAGCAGACTATTATTATTTTTTCACGTTAGCTGACATTGCCAGTTACAAACATAGTGGAATCAGATCATAACCTAATTTGCTGTCATAAAAATTCTGCTCTGATACAAATCAAAGCATAACCATAGAAAAAAGCTCATGCAATATATTCCAGTTGTCAATTTGTTCACTACTCTAATTTTGTAGCATATCGATCTATATACCTAACCAGTAATTACTCATTTCTTGACGATTATCGTCAACAACAGCATCTTTAAGCACTATTCATGGGAATTAGATATAACATGTGAATACATACATGGTAGACATTACTACTATTCGCTAATAGCCAGGTGTCCTTTATTTCCAGCCACAGGGTAGGACTATGCATTGCCACTCTTGTGAACTTAGGCATGGCGTTCTTGCTGATTTTGACCAATGGAATGTGAGTGAAAATGACTTTAGAATGGAAGTATTTAACTACCAGTGATAGATTTTCCAGCCCTTTCTTTGCCTCTTCAGTGATCATGGGAGCACATCTTGATATGGAAGTGCCACAAATTAATGCAGCCTGGAGTGCCAAGTCAATACATGAAAGCAGCTGCCCTGGAAAGCCAACCTGACCCTCAGCAGAACTTTGCATTAGTGAGAGGCATACTTCTGCTGTGTTAAGTCGCTGAGATTCAGTTCAGCATTGTTTTGGTCAGCCACAGGCGTGCCTTTTGAAATATACCAAAGATTGGTCGGTCTTTATAAAGGGTATTTATTTGGGGTAGAAGCTTACAGTTACCAGGCCACAAAGCATAAATTTCTTCCCATACCAAAGTCCACGTGTTGGAGAAGATGGCTGCCGACGTCTCCAGGGTTCAGGCTTCCGGGTTCCTCTGTTCCCGGGGCTGCGTTTCTCTCCGGGTTTAGCTTCTGTTTCCTTCACGAGTTCAGCTGTAGACCATGAGACTCTCTGCGTTGCGTCTCTCCACAAGGCCAGCTGTAGACTATCCAGCGATCGGCTCACTCCAACATCAGAACTGCTTTTCAAATCTCTTTCTCCAAATCTCTGCTTCCCTCAATCTGCTTCTCTCTGCTGCCTCTTATCTAGCCTTCCCACTTGAGACCACGCCCACTGAGGGGCGGGGCTCAACGTCTCACTGACATGGCAGTTAACGCCCTACTCACAACTCAATCATGCCCAGATGAACAGACCAGCTTACAAACATAATCTAATCTATATTTTTGGAATTCATAATTAAATCAAACTCAAACCATTACAAGCATTATAACTTAGCCTATCCTGACTGATAAAGCATTTATACGTGACCCATGATTTGCATCACACTGTAAGCAATCCTTGAGTGAACTAGTCAACTTGCCCTGTCAATGGCCAAATGTCATTTTAACTCTACCATCTTGAAAATGAGTACCGTGTGTGGTTATAAGGGAATTGGTAAAGAGAATTGGTAAAGTGTACAAGTAAGTGATGCCATGCAGCCTAATGATCAATATTTAATAGGACCATCCTTGCATATAACAGACAGCCCCTTATATCTTGTAAATCAAAACTTTACTTTAGCTAAATTAATTCTGAAAATAGAACATAAATAGGCACAACATGTATAACAGTTACCGGCCATTTCATGCCAGCACAAAGGCCCTCATTAGAGGACCTGAGGGTACACACCATGTGAGCGAAAGGAGCACCACTCATGTGAGTCTATCAACCCTATCCTGACACTGTTCCTTTCCAAAAGTATACCCACTTGGGAATGAATACTTTCCTCTCCAAGAAATTCATGAAGGGACAATCCCCAACCACAACTTGGCCTCATCCTACCTTCCCTGTTAATCACCCTTGTGATAGGCAGAATTGGACCTCCCAAGTATGTTCTCCAGGATCCAGAAAGTTCTGGTTCCCAAAGTACACTCTTCTCTGCACAAATGGACATTTAAAAGACATGGATGGGGAAAATGGTTCAGAATAATAAGAGCTAACCCTTCTCAAATTCTAATCATGCCATTTTTTGAGGTTAAAAGAAAAGCTAGATTGGCTGCTTTTTATTTTTTCATTGCAAATCTAAAATCCAGCTATTCAACCAAGTTGATACAGGAAATATCATATTGAGAAATACAAGAAAAAGTTTCTGATTTATGGCCAAACTGCCCAAATGCCAGAAGATATTGTAATCAAACTATAGTGGGAAAAATCTGAACCATGAGATCCTTTCCATAGTCATTTTAATCAGAATACTCATGATTCAGCCACTTGTGGACTGGTAAGAAACTGGAGAGGAGCCATCAACACAAGGGAATCCACTCCTGAAACTGAATATGTTTGAATCTTATATTCAAAGGTAACTTATTATTACTTAGCTCTCTATGTACTGACATATGGAAAGTTTTTACAAACAGTATGTATGGTTTGATTGCATTTCATAAAGTGTTGTGTTCATTTGTTTAAAAAGTTAGAAGAATATAATTATTTTTCACATATTTTGTAGATCTTGCCAGTGGAATTAAAGACATTTCCACTTTCCCCTTCATAACTTTTCTTGTTATGAGAACTTTTTACACTGAGCTTGTATTACTTTTATAAACAAAAAGAAACATTTGGAGAAAAAAGCAATACACTAGTGAAAATGAAAGTTTCATATTAGCTTGATTGAATTTTCAATTCATTCCCCGTCAGTCTTCTGTCCAGTTGTCTGCTGACGATTTGGGAAATGCAGCTGTTCAGGAGACATCATTTATCTGCTGGTTCATGAGAATTTCCCGTGTTTCTATTACAGATTGAGGGTTTTTTTTAAAGACACTGAATAATATTCTCTGAAATGAAATTTATAAATTGCACAGATTGCAATATCCCTTTGTTAGTTTATGCTGGTCTTATGTGAGGGCAAAGAACAGACCTCTCCAGATCGTTTATGGATGGTTTCTCTGATTGTCTCCTTTCTAATAAAACTTATGAATGTAAATGACTATATTCTATCACAACTCAAAAAGCAAAAAAGGTTGTTAGACACAACTGGCAAACGGATCCTTAGTCCTTGCTTTGTTATTCTTTTACCTAGCAATACATGTTTTGCTCTATGAGGAACTTCATAGCCCTTCACCCTTGATCCAAGTGTATTCAGAAAATTTCTTTATCCTCAGAAATATGTGCTATCTTCACGTTTAGACTAAATGCAGAGAACTAGAAAATCTTTTACCTGCAATTACTAAGCCATAAACCCCTTTAAAGACAGGAAATATTTTAATTTTCCCATAGTATGTGGTAGAGGCCCAATAACCTTTGATTGGATGGATGGAATTAATCCCCAAGGAATTTGAGGAATTCCTTCTTTAAGGCATGAGGCTGCTAATTACATCATTATGATTAAAGAGAAGAGCAGGGCAGAATATTTGTTCTGGCTGTGGTGAAATGGTGACATTCCATGGAAATCAATCCATTGAGTCCCTATCCAAATCTTTCAGATACCATGAAACTATCCTAAGGAACAACACACCCTTTCACAGAAGTGTATTCAAAGGTGAAATTCAAAGGGAAAGAAATCTGATTTTGAGGCTCAGTACAAGCAAGACTAACTCTCCACCCTCTCCACCACCATCACAACCAAGTTTTCTGAACGGAACAATAACTAGCAGAACATTTCTATGGGCATGTAAACCATTCGTTTTTGTATTGGTTTGAGTCTTTTATGTGGACCCCAGAAAATTATATTCTTAAATTGGTCCATTCTTGTTGGTGTGGGACCCTTTGATGAGATTGAGTTCAGTTGGATGCCTTTGATTGGAGTACTTCGGTGAGGCATGACCCAGGGTGAGTCTCAGTCCTCTTGCTGGAGTCCTTTATAAATGGTAGAAACATGCAGACACACACAGAGAAAGACAGCCATCATTTTACCCTACCACATGAGTGAGAACTCCAAGATTGCCTGCGGCCACAGAAAGAGAGAAACCCCAAGAGGCTAAGAGAGAGGCCAGAGGCTGGAATCAGCAGAGCAGCCAAAGCTGAAGCAAGGAGATCCACAGTCCTGAGGAGAGACAAGCCATATGCCTGATTGCCCACAGCTGAGCTCAAGGAGAAAGTGAGCCTGGAGGAGAAGGCAGAGACCTGCCACCATTTTGCCTTGCCATGGCAGGAGTCCAGGGTTACCAGCAGCCAACCCCTAGTGAGACAGACTCTCTGATGATGCCTTGATTTGGACATTTTCACAGCCTCAGGACTGTAAGCTCTTACCCTAAGGAGAAGGATGAGAAGAGAGGGCAGGAAACAGACATAGAGAGTTGCCCAGCAAATGGACACAGAAACAGCAAAAATGGGGGGGAAGGGGTAAAATTGGATAAAAGTAAATAAATAAATAAATAAATCCTTTAAAAAATGTATAGGGGGGCCCGGCTAGATAG
>PVKH010007260.1:0-20344 GCA_004027955.1 Chaetophractus vellerosus | reverse complement strand
CGGAGAGGTCCCCGGGAACCGAACCCAGGGCCTTCCATGTGGTACCCCAGCGCGCTCTTATCCACTGAGCTATCTAGCCAGCCCAAGAGAGATTCTCTTTTTTAAATTCCTTTAAAGCAGTTCTTGCTTAGGTAATGATGTCATAATGTTCTGTTTTTCCTATGTTTCCTAAGAGCTGAAACATCATCCCCTCTTCAGCGCTGTGGACTGGGAGAATCTGCAGCATCAAGCAATGCCTTTCATCCCCCAGCCGGATGATGAAACAGACACTTCCTATTTTGACGCCAGGAATCGTGCCCAGCACTTGACTGTATCTGGATTTAGTCTATAGCTCACGCATTGTTCTTCTCGTCTAACCTCGTGTTATCCAATGACCTTGTGTCATTACACATTCCTTAATTCTAGATTGACCTGAGTCAATGAGCTCTTACTGTATATAGCAGTCACCAAGACTTACAAGGCTATAAAGAATATAATCAGTAACTTATCTTAATCTCAGAACTGTATATAGACTTTCAAAGCTGCTTTCGTTATATTTATTTGCTTACTGCACTTTATGAAAAGTAATGTATCAATAAAACTTAGAATGACACTATCACTTTAGAGAGAGAGCACACATGTGTGCACTAAATGTTCTTTCTCATCTGTTGGTTTCTGCCCATCAGAAATGCATTCATTCTAGAACTGTTTGCTGTTAAAATAACAAAAATATCCTAGATGTAATTTATTTGCACATGATTATCTTCAAAAGCTTTGCTCTCACGGGCAATCATTTTAAGACCGCATTCGTGGTAATGCATTTAAATCCTCAAAAATGCAGCCAGAAAATTCCTTCACTCAGTAATGTAACACCTTTGGGGAAGGAAGAATAAACAAAAGGGACTAAGTGTGTTTTAGCTTACTTTATTGTAGATATGTTTAAATAGGAAATATTTCTATTTTGACTGCTTCTGATAGTTTTCTACAATACATGTTTGTTTAAAATATCCTGGAAAGCTTAGGTGTGACATTGTATTATAGCAATTTTAATAGATTGTTTGATTTTAATAGAAAATGTGATGTTTTATATCTTAATTTGTTTAAAACGCAATGTTAACCAACACAGCCTGATACTTAATACACAAAAAATAACTTTGGCTTGATAAATATGTACTTCAAGTAGATTCTGTCTACATCATTCTTTTAAAATACACACATACCAAGATTGTTTCACAGATCATAGCTTAAATTCTTTGACGCTTTCAGCATACTCTGTCCCCAAAAGAGCAACACTGAGATTTAAGTATACTGTGTGTAAATCTGCTAATAGGGTAATGTGTTCAAGATACTGTTGTTCCTTTTGCCTATTGACTTCAGTGTGTACTCATCACTACCACCCTAGTTAGAACCCTGTTACTATGTTGTTGCCAAAAGCAAAGATAGTACAAGCTTAAAACTGTTACAGTGAAAGAGCCACCATTGTAATCAGTGCGATAGAATTGAATCCATGGCTTTCTGGTTTTACTGAGTTTGTTTTAGTATTGACTACTTGGATTAAATACTTAATAAAATGTTCAAAGTACAGTTGTTAAAACTTTGTTTAATATAAGCAACATCTGTCCCTTAAATTAGATAAAACACAGGGTGATTTATCATCCTTTTACAGTATGTTCAAGTAGAACAAAGGCTTCAGAATCAAGCATGAGTGGTTCGCATCTTTGTTCTGCCAGTTGGTGTCGATGCACGTGTGCACATCCAAGGGACATTGCTCTGCCACTAGCAGTTAACTGAAATGCATCTGCTGCTGTATTTGGTTTTTAATAATAGAAAATAATTTTCTCCCCATTCCTAGTAAATGTTAAATACAGAAAATGTCTGAAGAGGTCCCCACATGCCTTGGTCTGCCTCTGTTAGAATTAAAGAAGGTAGAGTGCATAGCATTATATTAAAAGGTATTTAATAGGGGACGGATGTGGCTCAAGTGTTTGGGCATCCGTCTGCCATATGGAGGGACCTGGGTTCAATCCCTGGGACCTCTGCTAAAAGAAAAATAAATAAATATAAATAATAAATAATTAATAAATTTTTTTAAAAAAGGCATTTAATAAATGAGAATTATTTGAACCTAAGTATCCTGCTCTTTCTTGGAACTTGTGTCTTTGAGTTAGGAAAATGGTCATTATATAAAACTTTGCCATTATGTTCCAAACATCTTGAAGTGCACCAGGTGCAGTTGCTCCATTTACCAGAAATAAAACTATCTTATTTTTAGCCAATCACAAACATCCTCAGAATCCAGAAGACAGTACATTTACTGTTTCCACCAGGTCTCCTTTCAAATGATAACAAGCCAGCCATGGACAGGTCATTCTTACAACTATGGAAAGTGTATTGGATGGGGCAACATTTGAAGGAAGAACTGAATAGAAGGCCATTGCACCAGCCCAGATGGATTCGATATTTTAGCGTTTGACTCAATGGGACTTATTGATGCTGGTGAGAGATTGAGAGGAACCAAATTTACCCCTAATTTCTGGGGTCAATTGTGGTATATCCTGAGACACAGGAATGTGGGACAGGATGGGTGGGTGGACAAAATAAGTTTGTAATGCCTGTGAGACATCCAAATAAAGAAGCCAGTTAGAGACTTCCAGGTAAAAACAGTGGGTTGAACTATATGCAACTAATTTTCCCTTCATGAAATTCCTCGAAATGAGTTTTTTTTTTTTTTTCTTTAAGGCATAAACCCACATAGTGCTTTTAGAACATATCCACAAATTGACACACTACCAATACAGGTGAAGTCTGATATCCCTCTCCTTCAATATGGGTCAAGCTTCATGACCTACCTCTAATGAAGAAAATAGCCTGAGTGACTCCACATAGCTTCCAAGGCCAGATTAGAAAAGGTGATACAGCTTCTGCCTGGCAGGTCATGCTCCTTGGTAGCCTGAGCTGACAGGTAAGAAGTCCTGCTACCCTAAAGCTGAAAAGACCGTTTGAGGAAGCCACATGTAAATACCCAAGAAAGCCTTCAACTGGTATTGAGCCCTCATAGGAGCAAGTGCCAAACATGAGCAAGTGTGCATTCAGGCAACTGCAGCCCCTGCTTTGGGGCACCTCACATTCTGGAGCCTGTTTTATGCTGCTAGGTTTTGGGGGTAATTTGTTATCTAGCCATAGTAACTGGAATAACCCACAAGGACAAGAGAAAATAAGGAGTCAACAGCAATAAATTTGGAGAGGTGGTAAACAGGGTGAAAGGTAAGAATACTTAGGGAAACTAAATTCTAGGTGAATCATGGAAAAAACAAAACTCAACCTACTTTACAGAGCCAAAGTCCCACAAAAGGCTCAGAAATTAGCAGTACGAGGCAAATCTCAAGTAGATCACTAGATTGTGCATACACCTTCTGATGCTCCCACCTCCCCCCCATGACTCATGTGAAATGTTAGTTTTTCTTTCTCTCCATATAGGGTGGTCATGAGGGACACCAGGCACCATTGAAGGCAGGAGTACTGGGCTGGAGATCTTCCTTTTGCCCTCCAGCTCCACTTACCCCCTCCTCCAGCCAGCTTTGTGTCCTGGGAGAATCCAGCCATTGAGCTTGGACTTGTGTTGGCCAGTGGAGGGTTAGCAGACACGAGGCGTGCAGGTCCTAGTGGGGAGACCTGGAGCAGAGCTGAATTCAAGCCGCGGCCTCACTTTGCCCAGCTGAGCCCAGCACAGGCACAGCCTCCCACAGACCCATAAGCAAGGGGGAGATGCTCGCAAGCCAGTGAGTTCTTAGGTTGTTAAGAGAGCATTATTGCAGCAAAAAATCTTCCCTACACATACCAACACCTAATAGTTAAATTTCAGACACTGGGGCTAAGGGAAGATCTTACAAGCTTCTAAAGAGGATGAGAAAAAAGAAAAAAAGAAAAAAAAAACTGGTCGAACACAAAGGAACTGAAATCAGAATGTCCTCAAACTTCTCAACAGGGTTTCTCTCCTGCAAGGCTCCCCAGTGCTTATGCAGGTGTCATCTGGCCTTTCTGTGTACCCTAGGGGTAATTGTAGCTTGGGGAACCAGTGCAAAAATGCTTTTTTTTTTTTTTTTTTTTTTTTTGCTACTGCTGTTGTGATGTGCAACAAACTGTCCATTTCTGACCCAGGAGTTTACATCTTCTACCAGCACCCATGGAACTGTGGCAGGGTGGAACTGTGACTAACTTGTTAGTTTACATGTAGCATAAAATCTCAGACCTTTTACAGTTCTTCACAAACTGTGTATCAAAGGTGGGGAAATGAAAAGGACACATGAGCAGTCAACATGGGGTGAGGAAGAAGAACCAAATCTTTAATTTCGATAGTGGGAAGTCAACAGGCAATTCCTAAAACTGAAACATCAATAAGTAATGATTTAAAGATATTATTTAGAACCTTGGAAGCAAAACAATCAGCCAAAAGTAGTTGCCTCTGTGGAAGGAGAAATGTGGCAAAGTCCTTAAGGAAAGGAGACAGTATCTAGAGGATAAGTGGAAGGGACTGGCACAAACTTTTCCAGTGTCTGTCTCTTCACAGCACTTCTAAAACCTGGATTTTATGTCTTCTTGTCCTGTTTTGTAGAAGTACTGATGGTAATAATTGAAAGTATCACTATCACCAATTAATAGCTGTCATTTACTAAGTATTTACTGTGCCTGGAGCACTTGGCTATGTATCTTACATGCATGAACCCTACAAGGACAATATTCTACCAGTGTTACAGATGTGGAAACAAACAGAAAAGTTAAGTGCTTGCCCATGATTGGCCCAGCTGGAAAGTAGTAAAACCAGAATTCAAACCTAGACGGTCTGGCTCGAGAGCCTGCAATCATACCCAAGAATCAAGGGCTACCTAGACTAGTCAGGACTCTGGTTCCAAGTGTTAGAAACTTACCTTAAAAAACCTTAAGCAATCTGCGAATATTCTCGCTGTCCTGGTTTTGTAATGATCAGGTAGGCTAAACATTTGCTATATTAGAAACCATGCATGTGTCCCCAGACCTAGTTTTTCTCCCTAGGTCTGGTTTTGGAATGCTGGTGATAAACCAAGCCTGATTTATTATATGACCATCCTGTAGGGGAGATGACTGTGACTCTGGGTGTCTTTGGTCAACATTAAGAGATATAGCAGGGGGACGGATGTGGCTCAAATGGTTGGGCGTCCGTCTCCCATATGGAGGGACCTGGGTTCAATCCCTTGGACCTCCCGGCAAATACTAAAAAAAGAAAAATATAGAGCGCTTGTGAGCCCCCAAGCCCCGTGCGCAGAGATAATGATGTAACAGGAGAGTGACACAAGGGAGAGAGCCAAGACAAGACGCACCAAAAAACAAGAACTAAGGTGGCGCAGGCGGTAGGATGCCTCTCTCCCACATCGGAGGTTCCGAAGATCGAATCCCAGTGAAGACAGGAGAAGGATGAGAAGAAAGGGTGGGAAATGGACAGAGAGTTGCCCAGCGAATGGACAGAAAAACGGCAAAAATGGGGGGGGGGTGTAAAAATGGATAAGTGAATGGATGAATAAATTAATCCTTAAAAAGGGGAAAGTCTAGGGGAGTAGGATGCAGACTATGGTTGGTAGTAATACTTTGATGATGCTCTTTCATAATTTGTTAACAAATATTTCACAACAATGCAAAGTATTTGTGGTGGGGTGATGTGTGGGAGCCCTGTATGATGTTATCATGTTTGTTTTGTAAGTTCACGATGTTTACTGAACACTTATAGTTTATATATGTTCATGTATGAATGATATACTTCAATAAATTGTTTTAAAAAAAACTTTTAAAAAATCTTATACATACATATATACATACACATAAAGATTTAAAAACTTGGGGAACATAGGGTAGAATTAGAGCAAAGAGGAAGATATGCTCAATAAATATTTTTAAATAATGGTTTAAACAAGAAAAAAAAAACCTTAAGCAAGAAGGAAAATTTACTAACCCATGTGAGTTAATTTTAGGTGTCAACTTGGTTAGGCTATGGTGTCAGTTGTTTGGTCAAACACTAGTCTCCATGTTACTGTGAATATATTTGGTAGATGTGATTAATATCTACAATCAGTTGTAGTAAAGATTACCCTTGATAATAAGGGTGGGCCTTAAAAGCCAAAACTGAAGTTTCCTAAAGAAATTCTGCCTCAAGACTACAGCATCAACTCCTGAGCTTCTAGGCCACCTGCCTGCCCTACAGACTTCAAACTTGCCAAGCCCTACAATCACAGGAACCAATTCCTTAAAATAAACCTTTGAAGGTATTTATCCATATATCCTATTGGTCCTGCTTCTCTGGAGAACACTACTGGTTCACCACGTAAACAGACGCGTAAAGAGGCCATGTGGGTTCAGAGCTGACTGCATCAAGGACCTGCACGTCCAGCACAATCTCCGCCTCTTGTCTATGAAGCCGCTGCAGGTGATAAACTGAGCCTGATTTGTTGCAGGCCGTCTAACAGGGGGATCTTCACTTAGCCCAGGAGCTAACTATTGCCACCTGGCGACGTTCCAAGTTACAGGTTTGTAGTAAAAACACAAAACCCTCTCACCACTTTCCATCTAAGACCAACAGTATATATTTAAAATGGTTGATTACGGTGTACTGAGTGGCTGTGGGAAGCTCTGTTTGGTAAGACTCAAACCAAGATTTTGACTGGATCAGTAACATTCTCAAAGACTAAATGAGTTACATTTCATCCCAGTTTTTGATTTTCATCAAATTAGATGTAACAGCATTGTTATTTTGAAAGACTCACAATTATTTTATATAATTCTTACTATTTGTTCTCATTTAATTCTTAGCATATAGTCAATACATTACTAACAGTAGCAAATAATAAAAACCGTATCATTTCTCATTAACCTTTTATTTTAAACTTAGTTTTACAATAAACAGAAAAGAAGTAGATTGAAAAATACCAGAGCTGTCAATTTAAAATGAGGTTCTTATTAAACAAAGCAGTAACACCATGTCCTATAATTACATCATTACTTTTATATACAAGAACAGAGTGCAAAGTGCTTTTCAAACTATAAAATAAGACTTTGGAACAGGATACAAATGGTTACCCCTAGGGGTTAGTTACCCCTCACTGTAATGAAGCACAACTGCTTACATTCTGAATTTGCATCTTCATTTATTAATACACTAAGAGAAAAGCCACCATCTTTTGATACCAGATTGATAGCTAATTTTAAAAAATAATCCCTGATCCACAGATCTAAGATTTTTACATATAATTCCATTACTTGCTTCATTTTCTCCCTAAATAAAGACAGTTTTTTAAAAAGCAAATATTAGTAGATGCCTTTAGATAGACACATTTTAATCAAGATGGGATTAGAAAATAAAAAAGAATCATTACATTAAAAAAAATCAGAGTCCTGGGAAAAGCTAATTGTATTTTATTTTTCTCTTTAGGCAAACGAAGAACCACCCTGTATACAAGGGATGGATTAACTTTTCCACTCTTATGGAAAACACTCTGAACACATGATACCAAACCCAACATCATACATGTCGAGGATGCTTAAAAAATACTTGCTACAAAGCCTTTGAATCCAAGAACTCTTTAAAGTGCAATGTACATCTAAATGAGCAGGGAGTTCTAGAAGGAATACAGGAGACCGATTTTCCAAACGAGGCCTTCAAGGATCTAAATCAGTCTTCTTTTTAGTCTAGATGTGGGGGGAGAAAGAGATGAGACTAAACTTGCATAAATTGGGTATGCCTTATCCACACGGAAGCATGTGGCCTGCGAGCTTGCAAATCCCATCCAATACCCTTGTGCAGTACGTATATCTCAAATATTGTATCCTGAAGGAAAAACTGAGGCACTATGAGGTTAAGAGTCCAGTCTGTGTAGTTTATCAGTAGCAGAAAAGTGATTTTCATGTGTTTTCATGTGTTGACCTTTTTAAAAACAGTATAAATAAGTTTTCATTTTATATTTCAAAGCACCCTATGAAGCAGAAACTAGATATCCTCATTTAAGGAAAAATGATTACCAAGGAATAAATGTATATGATTGAATAAAAATCTTATTAGTTATCCGCAGGCTCAGAATACACTTTGAAACCTACAGTAAGCCCGTTCTTCCCTGTTTCCATGTGCAGGTTATGTCTGTTCTGTGAGTCATCCCGTATAAAAACAAGCCAAAGCAGGGCTCTACTTTTAACAATGATGACTGGACACCAAAGCCAGAGTTCTGAATGCCCAAGAACGACCACGGAAATCAAGTCCTTTGGGCAGCCCACAAAGAGAACTGTGGAAAAGATTCTTCCAGCAGTTTTCTATTCAGTGACTGAGATATCAAATCAATTTAATCTCACTTGAAATTCTCTCCTGGTTTGCATTCTCATATTTACTTTAGAAAATTAAAAATACACACTTATAAATCTGATCTCATTATCACAACTGTACCTTCAAAGAGCAGCTGACATTTTTCTATGGGAGATCATCAGGTAAACATGTTACCAAACAATAATTAATAATTTAATGTCCTTCAAGTTCAAGGGTAGGATAAATCTATGTATGCTACTTATAATCTAGTTGAGATTGATTATTCAAGTATCAGCAATATTAGTCCTTAAAATGTTATCATTTGTGTAGTGCAATATATATATATATGTACACAAACCAAACTACTGGACAACAAAAAGAAATGTAATCATCACAAACTAAGATTTTCCTGTGAACTCTACAATTCATTTCTTTCTGAGGTCATCCAGGCCCAGCAGTCTTCTGGAGTAAAATACCATTTTCTTCAGGTCAGTTTTCTTTAAAGAGAAAGTAAAAACCAATTCCCTGTGAGTATAAATGCAACCTAAATATGAAACACATCCATACCAAATAATTCTCTGAATAACAATAATAATAATGATATTCAAGTTTAAAATAAAACCATAAAATTACAAACGATCATTATGAAATTAAATCACATCACTTCTAGCCCAATAAGGAAAAACCTAGCTGCAAGTGCAAAAATTACCAGTTTTCATAAGTAATTTAAATTAACATCCCTCTTCCTAAACCTTCTAGATTCTCATTCTTTTCTAGTTGGCTTTTATACAATTCCAATTTTTAGGAATTATTTCAAAATTTTATCAAAATGGAAAAGTTGTGAAACAAAAAAGCTTAAGAAAACCACAAAAGGTTGAGAGTTGCACAACCTGGACTGCTTGCTTAATAAAACCTCTATCATCCATTACTTCCAGGCACTGGGATTCCGAGAGAAACAGGCAGCCTCTCAGCCCTGGGAGTTCACGGGTTAGTGCAGGAGACACACACAGCGGAACTCAGACCTGGACAGGGTTTTGATGACAGCAGAGTGAATGAGCTGGGAGCGAAGGGTGGGCTTGCTAGGTTAGCCCAGGAGACAAGAACCTCGCACGGGCTGAGTTCTGGGAAGGGCCCACTCCTGTCAAATCTCCACACCCGCCCCAGCACACAAGGTGCCAAAAGGCCTGAAACTCTTTCTTACAGATTATCCTCTAGAAATCGTCTTATGCAAATCCCTTGACCTGAGTGACATTTTAAATAATCACATCAACTTCCACACTAACAGAAAGCAGTCTGGGCAGCAAGAAGAAAACAGGCTCCTGCAGGCAGAGAACTGAAATGGTTGCCAAAAGCAAGACAGATGTGGGCGATTCTAAAGACGAGCTGCCCGAGGAGGCTTTACCAGCCATCTCAGCCATGGGGTTCCAGAACAGTGACCAAGACTTATCAAGAACCCATCTGTCTTTTCCCTGCCCCAGAGATTCAGAGGTGGAGGCTCGGAGGCTCGGGTGATTTAAGGCACTGTTGCTGGAGGTGTAATGGAAGTTAACACTGCATTACAAGAGGTGCTAAAAACCGCCCTCATTCAGGATGGCCTAGCATGTGAAGCTGCCAAAGTCTTAGACAAGCGCCAAGCCCATCTTTGTGTGCTTGCATCCAACTGTGATGAACCCCTGTATGTCAAGCTGGTGGAGGCCCTTTGTGCTGAGCACCAAATCAACCTAATTAAGGTTGAGGGCAACAAGAACCTAGGCGAATGGGTAGGCCTCTGTAAAATTGACAGAGGGGAAACCCCACAGAGTAGTCGGTTGCAGTTGAGTGGTTGTTAAGGACTACAGGCCAAAGATGACATCGAAGAATATTTCAAATGCAACAAACAAACAAAAAAAAACTTTGCTCTCAAAAAAAAAAAAAAGAACCCATCTGATGCCAATTACTATACAAGGCCCTTGGCAGATCTACCAAAAGAGCTGACACCGTGGTCTCAAACCAGATCTTCTATTGCAAGAGGGAAACAGAATAAAAAGGAACCACTACCACTACCTTCAGGACTTTTTGTTTTGTGTTCTAAGAATTTGCTTTTCTGATCCACTGCAGAATAATAATTGTAAGAAATCTCTTTTACTTTTAAATTTATATTCTACTATACTGGAAAAAATTAAAAGGGCAAATGAAAAATAAAAAAATTAAACCATTAAAAGGGTATCACTTTTAATATTAGAAAAGGAAAGCATGTGGTTTTAAACAGCTTAGTGCCCACAGGTAGCTACTTCCATACCTACAGGAGCACCTCTGTGCATCACATGGTCCCTACTATGAGTAGGGGGTACCCATCTGCCCACACCTTTCCCATCCTAATCAGATTTCCAGGCCTTTCTCTCTATCCCTAACTCAGAATCTATCTCTTCCAAACCAAACATACTGCTCCAGTCTTCATTCCTATAACTGCCAGATTAAAAACTGCTAACCACTGCCTAAATCCCTCAAGGTTAAGATTTATTTCCATATCAATATGGCTCTACCTCCAAGCCCAGTCAATCTCTTCTATAAGCAAACAATACATAAAAAATGGTATCCCTCATCAAAATGCAGTTGTCCAGTGATAAATAATTTGCAATTTGCGAGGCTCAAACAGTTAACTTATAGTGAAAACTTCATAAAGATTCAATAATAACGAAGGAGAAAATTAAAAATAGGTTAGTTTCTCCATTCAGAGACCTCTCTGGACAACTGAAAGGGATCCATAAGAGAAATGGTGAACAACTTTCTACTACCCTTCCACCAGTAAGGAGAACAATTAAAAAACAAAAACAAAAAAACCTCTCTCTGTGACTGCTGAAGCAGAGTATAGTTAATTTGTTCTACCTTTAATGAATTGACAAGCTGCTTTAACCTTAAGCAAGAAATAAATTATTAATCAAAATAAATTATTAATCAAAATAATCATAGGGTTTTTTGTCCTATGTCAAAATTCTTTACTCTCTAATCACCCACTTCCCAAAAGGAAACATGAAAAGGAGCCTTGAAATTCACTGAAATATCTAAATGCCTTTAGTGTCACTGTGTCTTGCTGCTTAAATCTAGCATCATTACACATTGAAAAATATTTGATTCTTATTTCCTTCCATTACCAATGAAGTTAGAATTTAAAACACCATCGAGTACTAAATCCAACCATCATAGGAGAATTTTAAAAGTTGAGAAAGAAAGTATATAAATTAGGTCCATGTCTTAGCTGAAAGAACACATACAAAAATGGATTAGGAAGGGGGTAGATAATGCTGAAAAAACAATTTAAGCTTCTGAAACCCTACTAAAGTTATTTCAAGAGAGCAAGTGTATTTCAAGCACATTAGTATACCAGAAAACTTAGTTTATTTATGAACATAAATCAAACTGTCTTCCTGTAAGCAGAGAACAAGGAAGACAACCCATTCACCCAGAGTCGGATGCATTTCATTTTATCTACTATAAAGCATTATAACTGGGGTACTTACACCAGAGGGCTGTTTGTCCCTTTGACATAACAGCAGGATAAATGTTTGGTGTTTGTTTCTGTTATTAAGCTTAATAATGAGAAACTTGAGTTCTTTGGTAGAGGAAAAACATGCCCATAAATATTTAAATGTAGATTTTTAAAAATGTGTTTCTACTGCACATATTTAAGAGTACACTTAAAAGTTCACCAGCAAGTGCCCTATTTCTTTCACCATCTGCTATTACCTAACAAAGAATGTGAAGGCATACCAAAAACAAAACCAGTGAGGCCAACAGTGAGAGAAACAATGATTTATCTACCGATCCATGGAAAATACTTTCATTTACACGATGGCAAAAAAATGCTTTAAGGATTCTTTCAATCATCCCCTAACCTAGATAGTCTCAGGGCACTTTCAAGGATTCCTGTTATTCCCAGACCTACTCAAGGTATCTCCTGGCATCCCAAAATGGAATTCTGGCCCTCTCTTAGAGCAATTCCTAATTCTAGAGATAGTCAACCAGTGGGCTGAAAATTTCCTGTGCTGTCCATATTCAATGTACTGACATTGAATTTCACAGGCATAGAGAGCATGAGGTTCCTTTTAGTTTTGTCTGTGTCTCCATTTTCCTGTAATATTAGCAAAGGACCCAAAATAAACATCACACTTTAAAAGCTATTCTTTCCTCATAAGCCATAAAACTTAAGAAACATGTAGTCATTTTCTTGTTATTGACTAAATCAAAGGTGTACAAATCAACCAGAGGTTCTCAAGTAAAAGTTTCTGAAGTCTAGGAAGTACCTATCAATCCACAGGATAGCATTTCCAAGGTAGTGCCAATCTCAGGATCAGTAGAGAATCTCCAGTTATGACAAAATGGACCTCTTCCCCTTAACCGCTACTGAAAGCCGTGCCTACTGCAGATCATAAGGGCCTACACACCATTTGAATTGTAAGACTGCTAGCAAATACTATTACCTTCTCCTTCTTTGATAATATAAATGCACCAACCACTGGGCAATAAAAGGCCATATAATAGCAAAAGTTAATGCACCAGGAGACATCTCGAAGGGCCACCAAGATGGTCTCTGAGAAAATAAAATAAGCTGGTCACCAATCTATTCCATACTATATGTATAAATATAAAAACAGATCTCATTTCATTATTTTGAAAATACATAACTAGTAACAAATCTCACTCCTGCTAAATAGAGGAAGATATTTTGCATTTCAAAGCATAATTCATAATTTCAAAAGTATAGACTTTCAGGACTACTTCAGATTTAAATAAACACAATATGTTTTAACTTATAAATTCTAAAGGATAGATTTCATTTAGAATGTGTTAAGGACCTCATATAATCTGAATTTACTGTAACCTATCTGAAACCCTGGCACTTAGATTTGAGAAAAAAAGTATCTTACCATTGAGGGGGACTGATTACTGGTCTGCAATGTTGATGATCTTGCCTATAAATACAAATGAAAGTGCTAGGTTTCAAAGAATGAAAAAAATACAGTAAGTTTTCTCTTTCTTATCTTTTTTTTTTTTTTAAGGCTGGAATATTATTTTAGTCTTTATTTATCTGTGAACCATCCTCCGATTATCCTGAAACCCATATCAACTAAATGGCAGGGCCCTGAAAGTGCTAGCCAAATAAATACCTTTGACACTTTATATTTTTTAGTCCATATTATATAAAATTTTCTAAATAAAACCACAAATCAATCTAAGTCCTTACAAATTTCATTTTCTTATTAATCTCCTGCCCAACTTTTCTTAATATCCATACAAACAACTAATTTAAAAACACTTTTGAGAAGTGTAGCTTTGATGATTAAAATTGTAAAGGTTATATGCTATAATCTGTATCAGAAATTGATGACAAGGTATAGCAGAGGAGGTATAAGATAGATATGAGAACTGAACTGTTTATGTTGCAGGTTTTTAAATGAGAAGTAGCATAAACTAAGCAGAACATTTTCAGATTAATTTAGGGAAATCTGATTCCAATTTGGCTCATCCCACTAATTTCCTCAGGTTAGGGATTAGAAACATATTACTCACTTTCTCCATTTATTATAGATTTAGAGAAATGGTATGAAGATTAATGAGATAATTCATTTTTTCATTCAACAAATATTTACTGAGTGCAAGTTCAAGAAACAGCAAGGAGGCCAGTGTGCTGAAGTAGACTGAGAGTGAACAGAAGAAAGCAGGGGGAGGAGAGGGTTGATGGTAGTCTTTTAAATTTCTTTGTTATGGGGTGATATGATTTCAAGGTTTACAGAGTGTAATAGTTTGACAGTTTTATCTAATTATGAATTCCAAAAATATAAATTGAATCATGCTTGTAAACTGATCTGTTCATCTGGGCACGATTGGGTTATGATCAGGGTGTTGACTGGGCTGCGTCAGTAGGGCATTGAGCCCCGCCCCTCAGTGGGTGTGGTCTCAAGTGTAAAAGGCAAGGCAGAAAATTTGAGAACAGATTTTTGAGAAGCAGTTCTGATGTTGGAGAGGAGCGCTCCAGGAGAAGACAAGTGAGCTGTTCGCCTGATAGTCTACAGCTGGCCTTGTGAAGAGACGCAAAGTATAGAGAGCTTCATGGTCTACAGCTGAATTTGTGGAGGAAACAGAAGCTAAGCCCGGAGAGAAACGCAGCCCCGGGAACAGAGGAACCCAGAAGCCTGAACACTGGAGACGTCGGCAGCTGTCTTACTCCAACACGTGGACTTTGGTGAGGGAAGAAACTTATGCTTTGTGGCCTAGTAATTGTAAGCTTCTACCCCAAATACATACCCTTTATAAAGACGGACCAATTATTGGTATATTTTGAAAAGACACCTCTTTGGCTGACTAATACACAGAGCAAAATCAATTAGTTGCCTCTGAGTGTAAGGTAGTGATCAACAAGGCACAGTGTTAGCAGACTCAAGCAATACACTCAGACTACAGAAAATATCAATACATGGTAATTATTCTTATGCCATAAATGGTGTAACAACATTCCTAACCAAGAGATTTCCCTCATGGTGTTTCTTCCAACGAGATAGAGTGATGGGCAGATTTACAAAACCTGGCTCCCAGGCATCTAATGACTAATGCAAGGGCATGTGAGTCAGTGCACCTGGGCCTGCAACTCACAGGAGACCAAATCCAAATGCAGCCGGCTAATCTCCATTAAAGCAGCAGCTACTATCAAATGCTAAGGTCAACCAGAACTATTAAACGGAGCTATAGTGGATTTTTTCAAAGTAACAGTGGTTTGAAAAACCAAATGAAGATTCCTAAAGCCCCTCGCTAACAGCCAGGAAGTAAATGGCACCATAGAAAAAACACTGTAATTTTACTTTAACGATATTTATTCATATATATCAATAGGTTTTACATAGCTTTTACATACTTAGAATTTAGAAATTTAAAAAGTCCAATCATATTGTTATTCTATTAAAATAAAAGATTATTGAAGTTTTTGAAATTTATTTTGAAAGGAAAAATCTCACACAATAGTAAACACTACAAAGGAACTAAGGAAACAGAATTGTTTGAATTTGGCCTAAGGCTACAAGCTTCCGGCAGGAAAGAAACAAGCCACGTTCTCATCACTGTCATTGTCATCATAATCATCTCATCTGACGTTATGTTAGTTCTTACTATATCCTAGGCGCTGTTCTAAATAATTTAATCCTCTGAACAGTCCATGAGGTAGCACTATTACTATTTTTAGATTTACTAATTTATATTTTCTTGTGGACACTGAAGCACAGAGAGGTTAAGTCACCTGACCCCAGCTCACATAGTTGAGTGGCAGTGCAGGGCTTTGAACCCCTGCAGCGTGCTTGCTCCAAGGCCTGCTATGTTGTACCAGCTCCCGTTTCACTTCTCTCCCAGAAAAAAATAGCTAGAGGTCAGGCAGAGACTGTCTGGAGGGCTGCTCTGGGGCTCAGGACACAAGGGGAAGGTGACTACACCACCCAGAAAAGAGAGGGGTGAAAGAAAGGAGTCTCAGCTGGCCGGAAAAATCCTCTGAGTAAGCTGCGGTGGCTGTGGACTGCAGTGGCTATGGACTGAGGGGGTTGCAGGGATCCTCTTCCCCAAGGGAGGGGCGAGGGAGGGACACAGCCTACAGAAAATTCAGATTTTGGCGAGTGAACTTGGTCAGCTACATTGGAAGGGTCTCACACTTCCAGGTCGGGTGGGGCCGCCATATTGTTTGCACTGAGCATCCTCAGAGAGCTAAAGATAATGTGCTTCTCAAACACCCTCCCTACTGCCCTGGGCTGGTTGCTGAGGGAGGGGGAGGGTGCAGCCCGCCAAGGGAGAACAGCTTCTTTGAAAGTTTGTGAAGCTTGGCTTCACATAATCATCTCATCTGATGTAGTTCTTACTATATCCTAGGCACTGTTCAAACAAAAAAACAATAGAGAAAATCAACATAACCAAAAGCTGGTTAATCAGGGGCAATCCTAAATATCTAGAACAAGAAGTTTAATCAAGAGTCAAAGAACAGTGGGAGCACACAGCTACTTAACAGTAAATCCCTAGGCAAGTGAGAGAAACTGAACATTAGAGTAAACTCAGCATCAGAATCAGATGCCTACACACAGCAAAAAAATTATAAGCCATACCAAGAAAAAGGAAGATATGGCTCAGGCAAAGGAACAAATTAAAGCTCCAGATGAGACATAGGACTTGAAACAACTAATCAATTAGGTTCATATAAATCTCCTAAATCAAAATATGGAGTGAAGGACAACATGGATAAAGAAATAAAAGACATTAAGAAGACACTGGGTGAGCACAAAGAAAATCTGAAACCTTGCATAGAAAAATAGAGCTTATGGGAATGAAAGAGACAATAAGTGAGACTGAAAATACAACAGAGGCACACAAAAGCAGATTTGAAATTTGAAAGAAAGAATCAGCAACGTAGAGAACAGCTGAAAATGAATAGAGAACAGAGAGAGAAAATAATAGAAAAAATTGAGCTGGAGCTCAGGGAGTTGAGTGATAGCACAAAGCACACCCACATATGTGTTATGGGAGTTCCAGAAGGAGAAGAGAAGGGAAAGGAAGCAGAAAGAGTATCTGAGGAAATAATAGCCAAAAATTTCCCAACTCTCATGAAAGACATGAATATGTGTGTCCAGGAAGCACAGCTTACTCCAATTAGAATAAATCCAAATAGACTGACCCCAATTCACATAATATTTAGAATGCCAAATGTAAAAGATAAAGAGAAAATTTTGAAAGCAGAAAGGGAGAAGCGAAACATCCCATACAATGGACATCCAATAAGACAATGCAGCTTCAAAAACCATGAAGGCAAGAAGGCAGTGGTATGATATAATTAAGGTACTGAAAGAGAAAAACTGCCAGCCAAGAATTCTTTGTCTGGCAAAATGGTCCTTCAAATATGACGGTGAAGAGAGTGGGTGTAGCTCAGTGGTTTGAGCGCCTGCTTCCCATGTATGAGGTCCTGGGTTCAATGCCTGGTGCCAAAAAAAAAAAAAAAAAAAAAAAAAGACAGTGAGTTTAATATATTCACAAACAGAAACAAAGAGAGTTTGTAAAGAAGAATCCAGCTCTGCAGAAACACTAAAAGGAATTCTGCAGCCAGAAAAGAAAAGACAAGCGATAGAGGCTTGGAGAAGAGTGTAGAAGTGAAGACTATCAGAAAGCATAACCAAATGGGTAAAAAGATGGAAAAAAATAAGATATAACATATGAAAGCCAAAGGATAAAATGGTTGAAGTAATGTCTTTACTGTATTATTACTGAATTACAGTGAATGTTAATGCGTTAAATACCCCAGTCAAAAGACACAAGCTGACAGAATGGATAAAAAAACATGAGCAATCCATACGGTCTAGGATGCAAACAGACTGAAAGTGAATGGTTGGGAAAAAGATAGTTCACACAAATAGTAACCAAAAGAGAGCAGGGATAGCTATACTGGTGTCAGACAAAACAGACTTTAAATGCAAAAAAGTGATGAGATGCAAGAAAGGCTATTATATATTAATAAAAGGGACAATCCACCAGGAAGGAATTACAGTCACAAATATCAATGCACCTAACCAGGGTGCCCCAAGATACATGAGACAAACTCTGGCAAAACTGAAAGGAGAAACAGATGTCTCTTTAATAATAGATGCCTCTCACATCATTAGATAGCACAACTAGACAGAAAATCAACAAGGAAACAGAGAACTTGAATAATATCATCAATGAGCTGGACCTAACAGACATATACAGAACACTGCACTCCAAATCAGCAGGATATAGATTCTTCTCAAGTGCTAATGGATCTCTCTGCAGGATAGACCACATCTTGGACTTCTTAAATTTTAAGAAGAATGAAAGTATACAAAGCACTTTTTCTGATCATAATGGAGTGAAGCTAGATATCACATAATAGGTGAGAAAGGGGGAAATTTGTAAATGTGTGGAGGCTAAACAACACACTCCTAAACAATCAATGGGTGAAAGAAGAAACTGCAAGAGAAATTAGTAGATATCTAGAAATGAATGAAAACAACTCAACTTATCAAAACTTGTGGGATGCAGCGAAGGCAGGGTTGAGAGGGAAATGTATAGCCTTTAAATGCCTATATTAAACAAGAAAGGACTAAAATAAAAAATCTAACTGAACACCTGGAGGAACTAGGAAAAAAAACAGCAAACCAATCCCGAAGCAAGCAAAAAGAAAGATCAGAGCAGAAATAAATGAAATTGAAAAAAAAAAAAAAAATCGAGAAAATCAACATAACCAAAAGCTGGTTCTTTGAGAAGATCAGACCCTTGGCAAGACTAACAACAAAAAAAATAAAATAAAATAAGAGAAGATGCAAATAAATATAATCAAGAATGAAAAGGGGACATTACGACTGACCCCACAGAAATAAAAGGGATCATAAGAGGATATTATGAGAAACCATATGCCAACAAATTAGACAACCTAGATGAAATGGACAAATTCCTAGAAATGTACAAACAACCTACATTGACTCTACAAGAAATACAGGAAGTCAGCAAACCAATTCACAAGTAAAGACATTGAATCAATCAACAAAAATCTTCCAACAAAGAAAATTCCAGGACCAGATGGCTTCAGAGGTGAACTCTACCAAACATTTCTAGAAGAATTAAAACCAATCCTGTTTAAACTCTTCCAAACAACTGTAGAGAAGGGAAAATGACATTTATGAAGTCAATATCACCCTAATAACAAAGACCAATAAAGATACTAGAAGAAAAGAAAATTACACACCAATCTCTCTAAATAACATAGATGCAAAAATTCTCAACAAAATACTTGCATATCAAACCCAGCAGTATATTAAAAGAATTATATACCACGATCAAGTGGGTTTTATTCCTGGTATGCAAGGGTGGTTCAACAGAAGAAAATCAATTAGCCTAATTCATCACATTAACAAATCATAGGAAAAAAGACACATGAGCATCTCGATTGATGCACAAAAGGCATCTGACAAAATCCAGCATTCTTTTTTGATCAAAACACTGCAAAAGATAGGTATAAAAGAAAAGTTCTTCAATATAACATAATGTGAGCATATATGAAAATCCCACGGCCAATAATGTTCTCAATGGGGAGAGGTTAAAAGCTTTCCCTCCCAGACCAGGAACAAGACAAGGACGCCCACTGTCACCACTGTTATTCAACATTGTGCTAGAAGTTCTAGATAGAGAAATCAGGCAAGAAAAAGAAATAAAAGGTATCCAAATTGGAAAAGAGGACGCAAAACTTTCCCATCATGTAGATGACATGATTCTATATTTCGACAATCCTGAAATATCCACAACAAAGCTATCAGAGCTAATAAATGAGTTCAGCAAAGTGGCAGGGTACAGGATCAGCACACAAAAAATCAGCAGTATTTCTATACACTAGTAATGAACAAGCTGAAGAGGAAATCAAGAAAAAAGTTCTATTTGCAATAGAAAAAAAAAAAAGGCACAAATATCTAGGAAATAATTTAACCAGGAATGTAAAGGATCTATATTCAGAAAACTACAAAACCTAAAATAAATCAATGAAGACCTAAACAAATGGAAGGACAGTCTGTGTTCATGGACTGGAAGACCAAACATTATGAAGATGTCAATTCTATCCAAATTGATTTATAGACTCAATGTAATACCAATCAAAATTCTAATAGCCTACTTTCCAGAAATGTAAAAGTCAATTACCAAATTTATTTGGAAGGGAAAGGGGTCCCAAATAGCAAAAACATCCTAAAAAAGAAGAATGAAGTCAGAGGACTCATGCTTCCTGACCCTGAAGTGTATTATAAAAAGCTACAGTGGTAAAAATAACATGGTATTGGCATAAAGACAGACACATTGAACAATGGAATCAAACTGAGAGTTCAGAAACAGGCCCTCATCTCTATGGTGAACTGATTTTTAATGGGATTACCAAGTCTATTTTTTTTTAAGTTATTTTTATTTATTTTCCCACCCTCATTGTTTGCAGTTGCTGTCTGCTCTCTTTGTCCATTTGCTTTCTGTGTCTGCTTGTCTTCTCTTTAGGAGGCACTG